>JADWOT020000001.1:27389120-27478362 GCA_036345935.2 Taenia hydatigena | reverse complement strand
GTTTGAATTTGAGTGATGAGGCATAATTTTGTGGAGAGGTGCTAAAACCTTACGAAGTGCTTGGCAATTACTTGCTTGGTGCTTTCTTGCGATTAAGCACCCACTTTATGAATGTGTGTAGATATGTGCTTTTACTTTCTTGATCAGTTTATTTGTTAGACCAACCGTTTCAGAAATAGCTGCAGTTGCTGTCATAACCTTCTGTTTTCCATTTGCACTGCCTGATCGCGTTGATTTTTTGACTGTAAAACACTTCTTTGGGTTGAGTACGATTGCTTTGGCTGTTTTTAAGTGGTTTGTTACTTAAGTAAAAACGAGTTTTGATGAATAAGATCCAATTTGATGAGGGGACTTGTAACTTTGGTAAAGTGAACGCAAAAGTCTCATAATGTGGCTGTCAGGACGTTTTGTTTTTTCAACTACGATGCCTACTCACGCACACTTTTTGCTGTACGACACTTGAAACGATAAGTTAAGATCGCTTTGGCGATTTGTAATTTGTTTGCTTTCTAATGATGATAGATTTTGTTGGGAGGAGTTCTAACGTTGCTAAGGACGTGACAACTAATCATTATCATTTTTCTTGCTAGTAGGTATCCACCATATTTATAAATGTTATTGTGCATTTTTTTGTCCGTTTTCGTGGTAGAATAGGTACTGAAGAAGAAGCAGAGGAAGAAAAAGAAGCTACGGCAGCAATGAGTGCGAATCTTGCCTTTGTTATCACTTCGCATATTTCTCAGGTAAGATTGGATTGTGCTGAATGAGTTGTTGCCGTCCATTTTTGTGTGCAGCAGTGGAATCGATGTGCGTTCATATGTTGGGTGGGAGAGTGCTGTTCTCCTTTACCTGCTTTACCTGCGCTATTTTCATTACTGTGATATGCGTGTTGTTGGCGCACATATGGATGGCGGAGTAAGGGGGGCAGGACCAGGGTTGTTTGTTGTGTTGATGTGATTCTTGTTGTGAAACATGTTGTGTAGAGGGCCTAGGTGATGGCTGAATGGTAGGTTGCTCAGCTTTGACGGCATGGGTGAGAAGCTTTGGCATCACAACGTAGACTGTACTTTGTAGCAGTCTTAAGTGTTTGCTTGTTGAATTGTCTGTTTCTTTTTTTTTCATTAGTAGTTATGTTTGTGGATGTTAGCTTTGCAGCGCATTGGACTCTCACACATCGGTCTTTCCATTGTTTGGTTTTTTTCCTTTACAGATGCTACAAACTTACCTTGGTGGTTGTGATGGTGAAGTAACATGTGATGAGTGTGTGGAATGGAAGGCACTGCAAGATGTTGGAGTGATTCGCGGTGGCGATGGCGTTGGCGGTGGCGGCGGTGGCGTCTCCGTCTGGATTGTGCGATGCGACTGTTGGCATGGACGACAGGGTCTACTACTGCTGTTGTGTCTCCGTCTCTTTGCCTTCGCGGGCATGGGTTGCCGGGTGGCGGAGGAGGGGAAAGGCTGGGGGAGCTTTGCCGTGGGTGTGTGAAAGAGTGAAGGAGACGTTCTCTTACGACGACGACGCCGAGTGGAAGCGCTATGGGTCAGAGTTCACTGGTGGCAACTACGGCATATTTTGCTTGGGTCTGCACATGACTCTAATTGGACCCGATGGCAGTAGGCATCAGTTACGCACATCGTAGTCTTGAGTAGAAGTGTGCCGAAGTCTCGGCTGCGTCTACTTCTCACGGGAGACAAACTTGGTTCGCAGTGGACTTACGAGTTGGTATGCGTCTGGTGTAAGTCATCAGCTACACTTTTCTACTCATGTGCTTATAAGTAGATGGCGTTTTGGACTCATCCTGAGTAGGAATGTGGTTGTTTGGTGAAGTAGGCTTCCAGATTATCATTTTAAAGTAAATCATCGGCCCCTGTGACCATTCTCTGTGAGATATTGCCGCCCACATTGTCTTGTTCTCTGATTGTGATTGAAGTGGAGGGTTTTTTCTCCCTTTTTTAATGTCTTAGGTCTACTGCGCTTTGCCGACCGCCGGTGAGACCGAGGGTGAGACTCCTTCTGTGGCGTCATCAACCGCATTAGTGTAGAAGAAAACCTGCCGCGCCGACTCGTCACGTAGATGTCCTATTTTTCTTACTACTTCAACATTCGCATCCACGCACTCGATTAGGCTGTCGTTGGATCCCACAATTCTGGATGGCACGTCGTACTTGGCGACAGTTCACAAGTTAATTTAATCCCAATTCGCATCTAGGAAGTTTTATTCTGGTAGGCGGTTTTAGTCTTAATCACGAACCTTTCAACCCTTCAACCGCCATCACCGCCACCGCGAATCACTCCAACATCTTGCATTGCCTACCATTCCACACACTCATCACATGTTACTTCACCATCACAACCACCTAGGTAAGTTTGTAGCATCTGAAAGGGAAAAAAACCAAACAATGGAAGGACCGATGTGTGAGGATCCTACCGCTGCTGCGTCTACTTCACTCAGAGACATTAACTCATGCCGTCAAAGCTGAGCAACCTACGATTAAGACATCACCGAGGCCCTCTACATAACATGTTTTACAGCAAGGATCAAATCAACACAACAAACAACTCTGCCCCTGCGAATTTTATTGTTCGTTAGGAGGAATTGAGGAGTACGGTAGACTTTGTGCTCTGTGACACATGCAGAGCGTTCTGCGTAATCAATGGCTTTGATTAAAATGATTTCTCATTCAACTGTTTTCTTTTTGTCGCCCACTACTGCCTCCTCCTCCCTCTCACCTGTCCTCCGTTAGACCTGAGCTGAATTTGGAACGTTTGCCATCGAGACCACAGGTCAATCCACTGAATGCCTGCGAACTACTTTTCTTGACTCTTCGAGAGCACCAGCGACGGCGCCAACATCACCACCAGTAAACGCAGAAGCAATGAGTGGAAGACTAGTTGAAAAGCTCAGCAGTGGACCCCTAATTGAGTAACCAAGGCGATTTTCGAATTGATGAATGGGTGGATTTGGTAGATCAAGGCTAATGACTGGTTGGTTAGAGGAATGGGTGTAGCAATGCCAATCACTGAACAGACAGGTGGTGGACGTACTTGACCGAATTTTCTTGATTACGGGCCGCTGAAGTCTTTCCTTACGCGAAGGAAGACATGGTGACTGACCCACTGTTGGCGCAGCATCTTGCTCACTTTGGCAGTGACACGCAGAATCAGCACAAGACCGATTGCACTGTGATGGAGATGGAATTTGAGGTGAACGAGCGACGGGGAGAGTGGTTGACTCTGGAGGAGGCTGATCGCACTCTCACACCGCTTTATGAGCCAAGTCTGACCGGTTGAGGTAATCTCGGCAACACGTGCTATATTAACTCGGCTATATTGGTGACGAAAGTATCGGGTTACCATTTGAGCTCCTCGATTCATTCCTTTTTCCATCATTTAGTGTTTAGCCATGTTACGATCCCTGTTTTGCTTATGATTGTGTGTCGCCCGTCTGATAGTTGGCCATCTCTCTGGGCGGGTTCTCTTCGCGACAGAGGTCTTCCGCAGTCACTATGCCTTCGCCTTTTCCAACTTCGTGGAGTCGGTGATGGGTGCGGTAGCACGAAATGGAAGCGGCACCGCTGCTGTAAAGTCTTTTGGCTTGCGGATGAGCAAGTTGGGTCAGGCGCTATGCTTTGGTGTCTACTCGTTTCCAGGCATAGTGATTGGTAAAATGATTGGAGGAGAGGTGGTGTCCAAACGACCAGGTGAGCTTCTCTATCCACCATTCGTCCTAGAATTATTTGCCAGTCCATGCACTCCCTATCTGTTCAATCTAACCTGAACTGATGGTTTATTCACTCATTTCAAATTCATTCTGCTTGACCACAGGCATCTGCCCACGCACGTTTTGTCACCTCATGGGTCGTATGAATGCGGATTTTGCGAGCAAGCAGCAGCAGGATGTGCAGGAGTCCCTTTTCCACCTCTTTAACCTAATGGAACCTGAGATGGGTGAAAAGTCGACGGTTAACACTCCTCCTTTCCTGCACTTGCTTGCTTTTGCTGTGGAGGACCACATTCAATGTGGCTTGACTGGGAAGGTTTATTCATCTCTTGCTCCGCCTACATGTCTTGAGTTTTTTACGAAGGGGACTTCATCGTTGATGCATTGATTCACCTGCCTTGTCATGCATCCCTTCTACAGTCTGTTCAAAGCTTTACTTCCTTGCCTCTTCACTCATCCGTCTGGACTGCATTCATGTACTCACCAAATATTCCAACCATTTACGATGTATTCTTCGGCCTGCTTATCTTTGCGTTTATGTGGACCCTTAATTCCCCATTCCTTTCTCCATCCATCAAATTGTGTGTCTGCCGGTCTTGGGCATAATGCCCTTCATCTACCACATTCTCTCTCCCTACCTACTCCAACGAACCATCCCGTCCACTTATCCTCTCAACCACCCACTCTGATTGCTTTCAACATTGTACTCTGGACTCAACAACCTATGTAACGTCCTCTCCCCAACAGATTCAAGAGAAGGAACGAGTAGAGACAATTGTCTTTGCGCCGAATTCTCTAGAGGCGACAACAGATACGGACGAGATCGCAGCCCATAAGAAACGCAGAAGTGAATCAGAGAAGACGAAGATGCCTTTGAATGAGAATCCGACGTACCTAAAAATCGGTATTGATGTGAGTATTTCGCTCCACTGTGACGAAAGATGAAGGTCAGTGCTAGGAGGTACTGACTGTTGGAAAATGTTGTGTAATAATAATTTATTTAAATAGGTTTGCCTCTGGGCTAAGGGTGCAGGAGACAGTGCAAAATTGTATTTCTCTGACCACTGATCCGCCAGGTGAAAGGACGACAGCACTTCGTTTTTTCCGCTTAATCAATTTCCTCGACATTGTCTGCGTGCGTTCTCGGAGCAAGAACTGGCTGTAGCGAAAGTTGAATGTAGCCACTTTAGCTAGATTGAAATTCTGGGGTGGATGGACGTGCACAATGTGGATCGTGGATAGACTTTTATGCTTTGCATGCTGCCGTTGGACTTCAACCTGACGATGAGGCTATGCCTAGTAAGAAAAAACAAGATTGATGGTTTTATTATGCTTAGCGTTTGTTTTTGGCAGCTTTGGGTGGTCGATTTTCTGATAGGCTTTTGAATTTTATGCGCATTATCTAACCACTGATCTGAAAACGTGTTCCTTGAATTAGGGATAGCATGTGCTACTACTGATATATTTAAGTAGCCAATTTTGCCCACTGATTTCCAAAGATTTTTTATCTCTACTGGCCTTCGCATAAATTTTAGATTACATGAAGAGCTCTTCATTTTTCGTTCATTAATGTGATAGCGCTTCTTCCCCTTACTCCATCCAATGCTTTCCATTGCAGCTGTAATTAGTCGTGATACGGCATCCCCTTTTCTCAAGAGTCACAGTAGTGAGTCATGAGCTGTATGTGGTTTTTTTATCCTCTGGACTTGATTTGGTTAGTCACATTCACTAAGTGAAGTTAGTGACCAACAGTGGCAGCAGTCAAGGGTAGCAGCAGTCGAGAGCGTGGTGGGGCAGCTGCAGCACAGCATGGGCTTCACACACAACGCCTGTCTGCGTGTCCGTCTAACGACAGTCTCAAACACGGAGGCAGCGTCGAACTGGCTGAAGGAATACTTGAACGATTGTGCTGTAAACAACCCCATTTTGGCTTCATGTTTTGTTGTCTCACTGCTTCCAGCGTCACCATTAATACGGGTGCCCTGATGAGTTGCCTTCCTCTCCCTCCTCTTTATCCAGAAAATTCCATCACAAGATTGATTATCCTAGCATACTAGTGCTTTGCTGCCACACGTCTGTTGGTCATCATGAAGTCGTGGTGCGTGTCTTAAAACACCTACGTGAAGAAAACGTTTGCTAACCATAGAATGAATCTGTCCATGTGGTTCATTGCTACTTGCGCTATTTCAGTAGTGTATGTGCGCGTCCCTAACGTCCGCCTGCTGGAAGATACGAGAAAGCCGTGCACAAACTGCCGCGTGAGAAGGCGCCTGCTTGCCACTAAAGTGCGTTTATGCTTATTCGTATGTAGGCAAAACGAGTGGTAGAAGTATGTGACAACAATGTGGAAGGTGCGATCAACGTGGCCTAATCGAGTGCAGACGCATTGACGGCTTGGGTACAGCAGATGTAACAAAGCAATGCTGCATCAGTCAGCGCAGCAAGCCTGACAAGAAGTACAAAGGAGGCAGTATTAAATCGTGTTGATAGTTGCTACGAGTTCTTTTCCTTTGTAAGCCGCATTGGAGAGTGCACTGCTGTGAGTTATTGCTCCTGTCTTCCCTTATTTGACAGGGTCGGTTAACGAGACAGTTGGATAGCTAAATGGGTCGGGGAAGATGAGTAGCTTATTTGAATGCCCAGATGGTAGCTGTGAGCACAGGTTTTATTTGAAAGAATTGAGTATCTATGTGGATGAATGAATTGGTAGGGACTTGTTAGGGTACTACAAGATGGGGGGAGCGGGTAAGTAGATAAAGAAGGAGAGTGGGAGCTAGACTTCTTAAAGATGGGAATCGCTCAGTGCCAAAGTCACTAATCCTGATGAGCTACAGTACTTGAAGCACCTTCTAAGTGTTCCTGTACCTTTCCGTTTTCAATAAAGTCGGGACAAAGCGTGTGCCATATAAAGCGCGCTAGGGTGAGCAAGGGAATTGGCGGTCTTGTTGCAGCCCACATCCCATAATCCAGCTACTCCAGTCAAGGGTGGTTCGCACTTGCAGGTGACTAAGTGAGTAAACTTGTCTGCTGTGCAGAGTGAATGACTGGCAGGCACAAAGAGACGTCGCGCAGACGAGTTTGCTCTCCTACATGATCAGTAAGCCAGCGGATCATCTAAAGTGCTATTTGACCGGCTGACAAATCTTTGAGGCGAAGACGGTATGACTCTCTGGCAGAGAAGTCATCGATGTCAGACGCCTCCAACAAGTCCATGGAGAAATGGCGGTGGACTACGCCAACCTCAAGTAACACTTCATGTGTTACTACATGCATTGCTGCCCCAAAATGGACTGTAAGGCCTACAAATCACTCCCTTTCCTTGCCTGCCTTAAGGATAGACGTGTATGGCTACCCATGGAGGCTCGTCAACGCCTGCTTAATCAAAGCCAGTACAGTGGACTCGCAGAGGAGGACGAAGAAGACCCGCTAATCATACCACGTGACGATGAAAAAAGCGAACATTCAGCTCTCATTCTTGGAGACTGTGGCAGTCGCGTTGTCTGAAGGACACTGCATAGTGGACGGCGACGCAGTAGTCATCACACTGGCTGTCGATTAAGAGGTGTTGTGTGGGAGGGATCTGGACCTCTTCAGCCAGTAAATTGTTCTCGTTAAGTATATTAAAGGCACGCGCATTAGTTGCACAAACTGGAACGGTGTGAGTTGAGACCGTGGCTTTACTTGTTATGTGGATTGCTGGCGCCATGTCATGAGGCCGATGCTATGCAGTTGTGTTGAAAGGTCCTTTGTTCGGTGCAGAGAAGCACGTATGTTACTTTGGTATCATTTAGTACAGTGAGGGGAAGGGTGATTAGCGGGTTCGGTTGCTCAGGTGAAAATCGAATGTGTGTGGGCTAAAGTAGACTAGAAAATAGGCAAAACTAGCTTTCAAAATCTGTAAAGGACGATGAAAATTAGTCGAACAAGTGTGGGGAGGAAACGGCGAGTGGGTGTGGATGCAGCCTCTAAAGTACTTTCGAGCGAGGACCACATCAGCATCCCAGGGTCTGTAGGTTTTCGTAGGTGGTAGGACATGGGCAATCTACACTACTCCTACCATAACAGTCTCGAGTCGTTATGGTTAGACACCAAACACAGTTTGGCGAAATGTGTTGGGGCCCTACCACTCGGGTGAATAGTGGTAGGTGCAAGCACCCGAAGGGCTCATGCGGAAATGTGGAAGAAGAGGACTTAAAGTAATCCGGCTTTTTAGCTATAGATACCGACGATGCTTTTGTGTTTGGGGCTAAGCTAACGTCAAGGACCTACGAAACCATGTACACACCATTGACAATGCCACTCCACCGAGAATGAGATCCATCGGGATGAGAGGAGAGAACCCGCTTCCGCCTATAAAGTAAACACACCGAGGCGGCTGACTAGCTAGTGGGTTGTTGGATAGCCAAGTGAAGCTGGTAATGAGATTATCAAATGGAAGCCGCAGTCACGCCCAATTATTAGATTGTAATGGACACTACCGACCATTTGATGTGATGGTCTGTCCATGCGCCCCTGATAATGTAGGTGGCGTGGAATAGCTGCTGACCTCCTACAGTGCCAGGAGATGAGTTTCATCAAGGCTTTTTGTCAGGTGGATGATACGACTGCTCGCCACAACGAGGACCAGGTGGTTACAGTGAACGAAGACAAGATGAGAAAAGCTGAGCAGAGGGCGTGTTACCAAGGTAAACGGGAAGGTGAGGAAGCAGACGAGAAGACGTCGTATCGGTTTGCATGCAGTAGTAGAAACTGGAGAAGGAGACCGAGGAGAATGAGGGAGAAAGAGAACAATGAGACAGGGGAGAGCGCGTCGTCTCGTGTTCATAAGTAAGAAAGTGTACAGCTGCTGATGCATTAAGGCTTATTTTTTCTTATTAACATGAAAACTGTGGATTGAATGCAATCCGATCCTCAACAGTTGCAAGACTCATTGTTTTGGCCTTCAAATCATGCCAGTTACCACAAGGAGGTAAAAGGCCAGGCGACGCTCCACTGAATGGAGCAAATGTCGATGTGATTGATGTCCAAATCAGGAAGTAATTACAATGCAGACAACTGTGTCACTGCGTCTACTTTCATTGGGACGTGCAGGCACTGCCACCGAGAAACGCCAACTCAACATGCTCAAGAGTATCGTGTGAAAATGTGTATCTTTCGTGAAGGCGATCGACACCTGGTTAAGAGTGAGAGCAGGCAAAGAGCATTCTTCATCGGTGAAGAAGGTGGATGACGACGGTTTGGTAAGCAGAGACGTGTACGTTGAATGCTTTCTTTTAATTAGTCAAGCATATATAATGCAAACGTGTCGGTCTGGCAAAGCGGGTGATTCGACACTGTTGTTAGACAGGCACGCGCACAGGTGTTGCGCGTAAAGTTCGTGCTCTGCTGCAGTTGCCCCAACACACCCTCGTCTGCTGCCGCCCTTGATCGGCGTGACTGTTGGTCACTGGTTTCACTTTGCAGATTCAATTGAAACAAATCAGGCCCAAAAGAATAAAAAATAAACACGGCTCATGACTCATGGCTGTGATTCTTGAGACATATAAGTGGATTTCGAATCACATTTAATTACTTGGGCAATGGAGGACATTGAGTGGAGTAGAGGAGAGAAGCGGCATCACTTTAATGAACGAGGAATGTAAATCGACCACTAAAGCTGCTTCCATCTCAAAAAACTCAAGGCGCAATATAAAAATATGAATTATGCATAGCCTCATCGTCAGGTTGTGGTCCACCGGCTGGTCGGTAATTTCCACCAACCTTAGAATTTTGGACTAGCTTGATAGCCACGTTCAAGTTTTGTGGCAGCCAATTCTCGCCCAGAGCAAATTTGAGCAGAAGGTACTGACTGCTGACAAAGGTCTGCCTCTCGATTTGGGCGGCTCAGAAGACAGTGCCAGATGTTATTCCTTCGGTGAAATGACGATTGCGCATTGTTCCTCCTGCTTGGCAACCTTTCTCAGCATTCTCTGCGTGCTGCCACAAAAATTAAATGTGGTTCTTCTGTTAGCTCGAAATTCAGCGGTGAATAGACATTAGGAATGTTAATTTCCCTTGGACCTTTCGATTCCTCGTGCTGTCGGCGAACTTCAACCCGGCAAAGAGGCTGTGTTTAGTAAGGAAAAGCAAAGTTGATGCATTCATTACGCTTTGAGTTCTGTTGTTTGGTAGAAGCTTTCAGTGGTAAATTTATGACATGCTGCAATAAATTTGGCGTTCAATCCCTCCTTCTTAGCCATTGCTTTCTTGCAACATGTAACTTGAATTAAGGTAGGCGGCATTCTCCATTGCTAGTTGCATGAGTAACGAGGTAGCTTGATGAGGATAAGGCCCTGTGATGTCTTTTCTTTATCATTGCCTCTGTGATAGGTGCTGCTGCTAGGAGTCTGAGATGCGTGCACACACGCAGCTCTGCTGATCAAAACGAGCCAATTAAGCCACCACCACAATCACTTCGTCACGTTGGCACATTCGTCATATATGTGCTGGACTAAGTAGTTCTCGATGCTAGACAAGGAGCGTTCGACGAACACGCCTCCCCATATGAGGCTATCGTCATCTCCCTTTGAGGAAGAAAAGGACTCGCTCAGCCTGCTCTTACTTTACCGTTTTGAGACGAAGAAAGTCGAGTCTGTCACACATTTCAATGCAACTGTTAGAGGACAGGAGTTAACAAAGGACTGCAATCTAGATAATCCATTTGCGAGTAGCGTAAGCCTTACTGCCCTTGTAAGTCAGCATGTCCAAGACTAATGCAATCAGAGCAGAGAAGGGCAAAATGCCAAACAGCAATGGTGAGATGATGCATTCGAATGTAGCAGGTGTTGGTTTCATGGCGGAATCATGGGGAGGAGGAGGAGGAGGAGAAGGAGAGCCATTAGGGTCTACAGTTGTGTGCTCATAGAGTGGAAGTGTAGGGCTGCTATTAGTGGTTTTAAGGTAATTGGTAGCTCAGTGGCTTCATTTCTCAGTCTCGTAGCCTCCTTACGCCTCCTGATAGGAGGAATAGAAGATCAAGTGAATAGATGAAAAGGTGACAGTTAAATTCCGGATGCTGACAGGTCGTGCTAAGTTAGCCTAACGGAGCAAAGTAGAGCGTTATAAATGCAGGTTTTCCTGTTCGCTCGGAGAAATTGAGGAGCACGATTGGACTTTTGTGTACTGCAACACATATGCTACGTCTAAAGGACAATTATAATTGATGATTGGCCTTATTTCGACTTGCTCTACTCTTAATGCATTTTAGTGACAGCTTTCTAGCCACGGGTACCATGGAGAATGAGGATAGGGTTTCTCTTCAGGGACCCAATACAGTTTTGATAGTTCCGATTCGTTTTACCTAATTAGCTAATGGTGCAACACTTATCATGAAAGTTGGCTTAAAATTGAAAAATATGACTACAAATGCTTAGTTTCATTTACAGTAAGACATGGGCTGCATTACTGGCCTGCTAGAGTGTCCAAGTAGAGTTGACAGAGTAACTATTGAACGTAAAATAAATGCAGTTCCTAAATGCGCTGCCACAGTCATTTAAATGAACTCGCAGTGGCTTTTTTCTGGATGAACGCTGACCTATCTAGTGAGAGAAGTAATGACAAGTGGCCTACGTGGATTTGAGGCTAACGAGCAAATCAGGCGGTCAAGTTACCCCATTGGAGACATGACCACCCGATCGTGGAATGCACGAATACTAGTTGGACTGTTTGTCTACCTGTCATCAAGTCAGCTAGCCAGTATTTAGCAAGCTGGCATCCTAGCCAACTCAAACACCACCCATTTTGCCTCTCGCTACTACGTTGGCATCAAGCAGTCTGAGACATGTCAATTGATGCTCAAAGCCATGCATCTAATACATTTTGATGATGTATTTATGTGATGTTCGAGCCACTAGATGAGACATTGATAAATCGGACACATGGACGAACCACGGGCTTATTGGCAGACGTGAACTAAGAAACGGAATGCAGTCTCTTCACATCTTGTTAGCTTCATTGATAGTATTGTCGCGCATTTTAAATCACAGTAAACTAGATACGCTCTTCGGTGACGTACGAGGAGGTTGAAACGGCTTGTTAGCGTCTTCATTGATGTGAGGTAAAGCACGGATACCAGCTGCGTTTCTATTGGAGAGACACCTACCAGAAGAAGGGTGGCGATGGCATCAATAGAATCTAAAAAGCCAAGACGTTAATAGTGTTTCCAATTTTACCAAATCGCAAGTCTGCTGACAACCACTCGAAGGTCAAGAGCAATTAGTTGCTGGTCGGATTGACGACCGCATCAATCATCAATGGCCACAGATCTGCATCTTTATTTTAGCGAATTTTCAAGTAATCAGGTTGTGCGAGCATTGTATATTTTTGGCTAATACATCATCTTGCGGACGCCACAGTGGCAAAGAACTTGCTTCCGGAGAGAGCGGGCTGTTACTGTGTGAAATTCCTGGCTGCAAAGTCAGCAGCAGTACGCCAACACATCCGCATGAGTGCGATGGAGTGTGTGGACTTAGGCGACTTTCTTTGCCATTGGTGATGTGATGGACGAGGTAGCGTGATGAAGGCTAAGTACAATCAGAGAGGGACTAGTGGCACCGCTGCATCGCTTTGTCCCTGTGATAGGTGCTGTTCCAATTAGCCGAAGATGCAGGCACACACGCCGGCCTGCCAACTTGTAAGGCCAGATTGACCACCGCATAATACACCAACGCTGATGGTGCCATAGCCACTTACTGCATCGGCTCCTTTGCATCACAGATTTGTGGGATTAAATGGTTGTCTTGGCTGAACTAGACGCGTTTAATGGGCATGGGATTCTATGAAGAGATCGCACAATCAATGTGCTAGCCATATGACACTTTTGACATTTCCGTGGCATAATGATGATACTGCACAGCGAATTTGTCAGCGTGACGACATTCTGTGCCCACCTGTCATTAATTCGGCTTACCAAACATTTGTATTCACTTGTTGACTTGCATGGATAGGCAGCCCTGTGCTACCTGTCGACTTGCCTCTCCTTTTAACACCAGCCACCATGTTATTTTAATGCTCTAGACTTTGCATAAGGTCGTCAAAATTGTGTTAATGACAGGCTGAACTAGAGCAATTGGTCAGATATTAAATGGGCATATACGCAAGGGAGTGGCTAAACCATAGCGTGCCATGACGCAGCAATGGCCAGGACGCACTATCACTCGCACGCAACGATTCGCGAGAGTGGTCCTTCCCTCACCGCAACACGCCTGCTACGACCTAATAACGAGTGTAAACGGTCTGGTGATGTATGAGTGGACTTATTTTTACAAAATCGTTTCCACGCAATGCTTTCCACCTTGCCGTGAGTAGTCAGGATATGAGTTTGCTTCAGTGGGCCAATGCAAGATGTCAGATACAAGCTTGAAATGAAGTAACCCACTACTAGCAGTATAGCACTTTGTTTGTCGGAACTACCGGTTTCGGTCAAGGTGACAGAGGTGGCCGTATTGCCCTAGCCGCATAGACTGGCCTCCAGGCCATGCCAGTAGCTCAATTCCCTCAGTCCGTTGAATATATGCATTATACTCTAGCGTTCTGCCTTCTTTTGCCTTCGAGGGATCCTCGGGACGCTGCATTGTTGGCAGCGGAAAGCGAGCCTGACTCTATAGGGTATCTGTCCCGATCTCTACCGCTCGTGGCATGCTGTAGAGATGCGAAAGAAGTGCATGTGCTAAAAATGGGTCATGAACGACGTCCGCCTCCGTCATCTACCCCTTCTCCTTGTTCTATAAGAAAGCTATCAACAACTGAAGCGACACTAGCCATGGACCACGTGGAAAGTTTCGTTCCGAAGACTACCCCTGATATACTTGCTTAGGGTTATCGGCGTGCTACGAACATACAGATGGTCGGCAAAACCACTTATTCTGGACTTTGTTCTTGTATTGTTTTATTGCTATGGACAGGCAAACGAGCAACTAATTTTTAACGTATATTAGTTGTTGTAGTTGTACAATGTGAAGCACTTTGCATGATAAATGTTTACTCGCTATTCAATTATGCTTGTTATTGTGGATAGTTGGTGAAGATGGGTCAACCTAATCAAGTAGAAATTGACTGGATGTAGTTGTCATACAAGCAGTACCAACGATATGAGTTGATGAGGCTGAGATGACGTTGCAAAGCTAGTTGCATCCCGGTCCACTAGAGCCGACGGCAGCTTCTGCTGATGGCGTCTGCACGGTCTTGTTTCTATCTTAACTGAGCATATTGCGCTGCTTTAATCTAGCAATGCGAAGGTCGAGTACGCAAGCAAAAATGTTGTGTAGACTAATTCTCTGTCCGATAGCATGGCAATCACGTCAACGAAATGTAAAAATCGCGACGATACGACTCACAGATCGATCGTAGTTGCATAGGCAGCCAGATGGAAAGGTTGAATTTGTGAAGAGTTGAGTTACTGGCTTAATTACTCTCCCTCTTTATGTTGGCATGTTAGCTGTGCAGCCACCTTTGTTTGGCTTGCCACAGACGCCATTTCGACGACTCTGTGCAAGGTCTGAAGCCATAGAATGCGAGAGCATTTGGCTAGTGAAAGAGGTAGACCATGGTTTGATGCTAAGATGTGAAGTGAATTTAAGAGGAGACAGCTGTTGTGTGTTGTTTTAATTCTAGTCGATTATACGTGTCACTGTCAGCAATGTGACAGTGCATCAATTGCTGGTGTGGTGTCGACATGGGAGGTATCAGTGTGACAGCTTCCATCCACGCTGTAGTGTTCGGCGTTTAACTGAGTCGGGTGCATTGCACTAAAGAAATCGTAAGCGTAAGCCGAAACTACCTAAGTCTGCGATGAAGGGGGATTGTGAATTGCTCGTGTCGTGCTGATTCCCTCCGTGGCTACACGCTAATCACAGCCAACAGATCCAGAGATGCTAATGCGGTCGATGCTATAAAGTACTCAGGAGGCTATATTCAGGCCCACTCACTCTCCCACTCCCCTCCTCGTTCCATCAATCCCGACCACCTCCAACAGGCGACTATCGCTTCCTTTACACCTACTCACCTACGCACCCAAAGCACCATCACTAATCCCATTCGCCTTTATCCGCTACTTCCCAAAAAGGGTAACAAAATTAGCACTTTATGTAGCCAAAACTTTATTTGAACACACCACCATGCCAGAGTGAAAGGAGCTATTGGGTAAGGAGCATGAGCAATCAAGAATCAGAAAATGGAAAGGAAAGCAGTATCGAAGTTAATTTGAATTGTCAGTAGTACCTATGCTGTCAAAATGGATCCAGTTTCACTGCATTGAGACAGCAGTTAAAAAATGCAAAGACTCAGTACGTGCAGAAGAAGGCTGCGCAGACTGATTCGCTTTGCAACAGCGTCATCACCACGTCATCAAAGCATGAACCTTGCGGCGATTTGGCTGCCTCATCTATCTTCGACGAGAAGACAAGGATTTGAGATTGAATCACGAGCGTTCTGGAAGCGAATGAATGAATAATAGGAGATTTTGTGGTCTATTTGATCCCACTCTACTCGTTTCAAGGATGTGA
Source organism: Taenia hydatigena (assembly GCA_036345935.2). Classification (NCBI taxonomy): domain Eukaryota; kingdom Metazoa; phylum Platyhelminthes; class Cestoda; order Cyclophyllidea; family Taeniidae; genus Taenia; species Taenia hydatigena. The sequence continues at coordinate 27,463,100 of JADWOT020000001.1, read as the reverse complement.
AGGTCAAGGAGGAGAGATGAACGCCAAACTGACCACGCGCTTTGGGATCCCTTCTTACCACGACCTGAGCAGACACCAACCAGAGAGTCTTCGGTGCATTATTTGGAGTTTTCTCTTTCAAGTGCTCTGATTGGTGCCATTTGTTGAAACAAGCGCCACGCAGGACTCTCAACGGACAAAAGACCGAAAGATTCCGGCTTACTTGTTCTTTTCCGTCTATCCTGCCCATGATTGACCCCTAACACCATGACGGTTGCAAGGACTCGCTTGGGTCGAGGAACCATCTCTGTAGATATCACTCATACGAGAAGTGAACACATCGACATGAGACGTTAAATTTCACTAGATAGTTGCAAGGGCGAATTTGAACCAGGCCTGAAAGTTCCCGAGGCTGCAAGCTACTTTTGAACCAAGGAGAACAAAGTGGCTGAAAGACGAATCGCTCCCACATTGCAGAAAAACGTTAGCAGTCCAGACAAATTGAAGAGTCCAAGGCAAACAACTTTGTTAGCGAGCAACACACACCTGTCTGCCAAAGCAGACAAGTTGTGCGAACGTCACTTGTTTAGTGATTGGACCACCATTTGGTGCTAAAATGGCAAGAGGTCCACCACGATTGCAGATGCTACATGCAAACAGTCTCAATCCTAATTGGCTGAAAAGTGGCTCATACGAAGTTTGATGCTGCTGTAATGTCAGCAGCAATGCACTGTCATAATTGCGAAGGTGTGTAACAGGGTGGGTATCAATCTCCATCATTGGAGGCATTGATGACGAGTTGAGGTGAGGAGGATTAGGCACGTTTGGGAAAGGACAGGTTCTGTTGCTGAACCACCGCTATCTCTGTGATTAGTGCTGCTGCGAGGAAGAAGAGACGCAGGCACACGCGATTTCAATAGCCAGATTAGCCACCACATAATTCAATAACGTTGACATTTCTTAAGCAGCTTCATCACGTCGCCATACCCGCATTATTCATGCTTGACTATGAAGCGTTCAAAGAACACGCTTTTGCATCCATTAAGAGTACTTCCTGGCGGATCGTACTCTACTCTATCCAGGGGAATTAAAGCTATGCAAAAATGAGCGAAACCGGATAAACTGATCCAATTACAGAAACCAACAAACCAACGAAATGTGGCATTTCTAAAGCAGCTTCGTCACGTCGCCATACCTGTATTATTCATGCTTGACTAAGAAGCGTTCAAAGAACACGTCTCTGGCTTTAGAGCTGTTGCCATCAGCCTTCACATCAATTAAGAGTACTTCCTGGCGGATCGCACTCTACTCTTTCTAAGGAAATAAAAGCTATACAAAAATAAGGGAAGGAGGATGCACAGATCTAATTACGGAAACCAACAAACCCATCGAAATGTGTCGCAGATTCAGCTTTAACACATCTTTGGTGATTGATGAACGAGGCAGAGTGATGAGTGTTATGAGAGCACTTTTCTCTCTCGAAGGTAGATGATGACGGTTCCGCAGCAAGAATGGTGTTCGTCGACCACTTCTCGTTCACCATTGAGGACTACCAAGTCAAGCCTATATGAAGCGCATAAGCCGTAATTAATTCAGTCGTTCAGTCTAGCAGATGGACTCGGGTGCTTATGACTATGGCCGTAGCAGCTAGAGATGCCAATGATGCCCGAGCTGCCGTGCATAACTGTGCTTCTCTTCACATCTCAGTGGTTAGTGCTGCCTTGACCTAAGGGAACTCCACAACCACGTAAAGAGTTTTTGTTATAGCAGCCTTAATTAGGGTGCGAATGCGGTACCACCATCTGTTTAAGGTACATGAATGAGGTGATGCCGTGGAGCTATTTCTCGAGGAAATCTCAGCATCGACTCCTTACTCTTTTCCCTCTATTTTACGCATACACTGAGGCCACTTATCAGTACTGAGGGGACGTCAGTCTTTTAACCACCAATGTGGAGTAGTGAGGCTTCAAGCATATTGTGTCCCCACAACTGCTCTAAGCCTCCCGGTCCAGCCTTTGTTCTTTCCACGCCGATGCTTTCGATCCTCGCTTGAATGTCATTGTTTTTCAAATCCAAGTGAAATCTTGCAAAATCCACGAAGAGTAATGCGAATTCTCTGCATGTGGCGCTTAGGGTTCTTGTAGTTGGTAGACCGCAATCGAAGGACGTTGAGAGGCTGCTGTGGCCCGAAGCACACAACCTTCTCACTGAACTCAAGGTGGCATCTTAGTCAACCGAAATTGCACTCAATCCTCCTTCTTTTCCTTGCTCCTTCAGCAAGTCAACTGTTGTAGGTGTGCAAGAATGCGCACTTGTTTGAAATAGGATGTCATTCGTGCAAGAATTAGGCTCATCGGCGGTATCTTCCTCCACCTCACTTTGAGCATGTGACGATCCTCTCTAAATGCAAGATCATTTTGGTCATGTTCCTCTTAGACGGCTAGTTAATCAGTGGAGAGTAAACTAATTTTAAATAAAGTAAACGTTTGCAACTGCTTCTGAGGTTCTTAATTTTGGTGGCATTGTCTATGTTGGTAGCATGGTTACTGATCTACTGATTGGTCAACAACTAGAGCTATGACTAATTGACATTTGACCTTCTCCCATTATAACCTACGCACTCAATTGCCAAATGAGAGAAACTGGTGAACTGGATCACTCACAGCTACAGCCACACCCAACAGTTGGTTCGTTACGAACATGACTAACAGACGGCAACTTCAACGATCGCTGATTGAAATCTGGCATAGACCACATTACTTGAAAGCCAATTCTCCAAGTAGTAAAATGGAAGCATTAATTACATGAGCGCATTACGAAGCGTCCAAAGGTTGTGAGATTCGTCTCTCCTCCTTCACCTTCTCATCCTTGGAAAAAGCAGAGTGTGAACAGTTAGTACACATGGTCTCATAGAATCCAATGCTTGCATCTGGCACGCTCGGATGATTAGGCGCTGTTCCGCACGCAAATCATTTCCAAATCCTCGTCTTCGCGTCTATGAGAGACAAGGCAGTCACATCGCCGCAATGCCCATGCTTTGGTGAGTTTGCGAAGATGGTATTGGAGGACAAAATAGTCTGCGTAGCCTTCTTCTGCACATATCGAGGCTGCGCACTGGTGAACTGCTGCTACCTGGTAACATAATGACATTAGAGGGGCTGCTGTCAATTTAAATTAATTTCGATACTGGCTTCCTTCTGTCACTATAATGTTTGATTGCTCGTGCTCCTGACCTCTCATCCTCTTTCACCCTAACATAGTGGTATGATTCAAATAAATTTCCGCCTACTTCAAGTGCTAATTTCCACTACCCATTTTGGGAAGCATTGATTAAAGGGGAATGGGATGGGCAGCGGTGTTTTACGTGGATAAGGTAAGTGGGTGTGGGGGACACCATAGTCACCTGTAGGAGGTGGTCGGGATTAATCGAGTGAGTAGGAAAAGGAAACAGCAGTTGATGCGGATAATCCACTAGAATCACCAAAATGCACAACATTTGCCTCCTCTCAAGTTTACTTTACTTCTTAGCATCGAACCATCGTCTACCTCTTCCACTAGCCAAATGGTCTCGCATTCGATGACTTCAGACCTCGCATGGAATCGTCGGAATGACGTCTGTGATAAACCAGGCAAAGGTGGATGCCTAGCCAGCATAAGCATAGACATAGACACAGAAGGATGATTACCTCAGATTGACTGAATTCTCTCAGCGGTTTCTCAATCCGCCAACAACCTTTGAAGGATTGCACCTCTACATTTAATTAGTTGTTGAGGTAGTGCCTGGTCTTATTATTTGTAACAGTCGACCTCTCAGCAATCCGGCTACCCACAGTCAATTTAGCACTCAACTCTCGGATGTCGACAAGGTGAATGACATTTTTATATCATTGGAAACTAGTCAGAAAATGCAACACTGAAGACCCCATCCAAAAAGCAGTTGGTCTTCACTGGGAACGACTTGCCTAACAGGGCGTATCAAGTGATTAAGACAGACGCCTTGAGACAAGAAGAGGAGACACTAGCTTACATTGGGTTCTTCGCTATGTCAAGCAATTCCATGGGCTACAATAAGCCACAGTTGCATTTGACGTATAAGTCGAATTGAGGAGATTCATGGTATGCAACTTCGTCACCGTTGGGTGGTAAGGTAAACAAATCTCCAGTTCTCAAATTTCACTGACGGTTTTGACGCACTCCAGAGAACATTGACCAAGTAACACAGTCGCTAGCTGTTGGCTAGGCAAATTTTCAGTTTGTTTGCTGCTTTGGCCAGTCACGCACTCAACAATTTGTGCGACAGAATGGCAGGTTGTGTGCAACCTCAACGAACTCTTGTAGAGAGAGTTGTCCATCTAAGTTGTCAATTGCTATTCACTTATCAAAATCATCAACCCATGCCAAGAAATAAGTCTCTTTGGGACTTTTCGTCAGTTGGAGGGTCATTTAGTTGGTTGATGGATCAGTCAGTCAGTGAGTCAACAATTTGTGCAGTGGCTAATTAAAAAATTCGCCTCTTTTCTCACTTGGTTGCCACCGTGGCTAGCTGGTTGGCTGGAAGCTTGCTGAGAGCATGGCAAGTTTGCTAAATAGGCAAGAGAGGCAAGTGGTGAGCCGTCAGTGAATCAAGGCGCTGAGTTACTGCTGGTTAACTCAGAGCCATAGCCACGCCCTACAGTCAGTTTGTTATCGACTCGACCGGCCAATTGAACCACAGATTCGCAAGTCAACGGGGTACTCTGAACGGTGCAGTAATAAGAGATTACAAGCAAAATGGGAAATGTTTAATTGGAATTAGTGATGCACACACGAAAGTTGGCAGTAGTGACTTCCTAAAGACTGTATCTGAACTTCTTAAGGAAGCACGTTGGATGAATACGTGACTGCGTAAAATGAGTTGGCAGAAAGGCATATCACGGGAGTCTCTGACGTCTCACTGGTCCAAATCGCTACATTATGACATTGGTTAATGAAGAAGGAAGATTCTGCTCCATGCCATTGTTCGGATGTGCTAGTAACGTTCACTCCCCTCTCACTTGCCAAGATTTCAAGATGGATTTTCCGGATGTTTGACATTAGATTCCACTTTGCACTTTAGTCTTCAGTAGAACTGGCTGAGAATGCAAGGACGCGACTGTTTGAGGGTAACCTCCTTTAGTTCGAAGCATATGCCAGAGTCGCAGAGCGCTCGCTGCCTGCACTCGCTAAAATGGTTCGGGTTGTTTAATAGCTAGCGATCTGGCTATTAAGTAGGTTGTGGAGCGGAGCAATTTGCAGTGCAGAGGATAGCATTGCTGGAATTCTCGTGGGGCACAACCTCTCTTTTGGCTTCAATCCGATTCCATGAATGCTCCATATAACATTACTTCCTCTATTTGATAGATTGCTGATTAACTTGAGGCGTAGCCTCTCTTACCCTCACCAACTATCGTGGCCCATTTGACACGCCAAATGGATGTGCCATAGTCATAGCTACTGCAGCAGAGATGGCAGTTCTGCCTGAATTGATCGACTCAACCCAAGTTCTGAGGATTTCAGTGGCATAGTAACACAGGTGTCTGGTGGTTGATATGGCCAAATGAGTGTCAAGCAACAGATGACACAACTCTCGAACTGCTTGATGCTAAATGTGGTGGATAGAGAGAGAATTAAGTGTGTTCGTTTCGGATAAGTTGCAAGGTAGTCGGTACAGATGCATTTTCGTTATGAGCAAAAGAAAATAAGCACACACTCACTCGTCCTTGAGCACTCGGTCGCCCTCTTTACCAAAGTCTACCACCGCAGGAAACGGCGCTGAGGCAGCAGAAATGTCAATCAGAGAAACAAGAGGCAGTCTTGAAGAGGAGCGTCAGTTTCGGTCATGCAAACACTGAAGAAAAATGAGAAAACACTGAAAGATTATTATAATGATTTTAGTAGCACAAACAGAAACCTTAATAATTCTAAGCTAAAGAGTTATTTTGTTAAATTTTACGTGAGCACTTTAGCAGGCTAGTAATGCAACTCATGTCCTACTTTGAATAAAGCTAAGCATCATGGGCGTATCTTTCCATTTTTAAATTAACTTTCGTGATAAGCGTTACACCATCAGCTACTTGAGTAAAAATGAACAAGGAAGAGTAAAACTGTATTGGGTCTCAGAAGGGAAACGCTATCGTCATTCTGCGTGGCTAGAGAGTTGTCACTGAAATGAACCAAGTGTGGAGCGTTCGGGATCAAGGTCAACCATCAATTATCTTTGTTATTGAGGCGCGGCAGATGTGTTACAGTGCACGAGGGTCTACTCGTGCTCCTCATCGCATCCGAAGAACAGGAATATTGTACTGCATCTCGATTTCATGTGCTACAACAAGAATGAACCAAACAAGATCTTTGCGATACCTAACAACCAATTAGTAGCAAAAATATCGCAAACCATTTGTTTTTCGATTCAAGTCTGATCGATTTCAGCTCAAAAACTAGCATGAGGGCCGACGCAAAAATTACTCATCACAGATGCCATAAGCAAAGCCCAAAACATATAAACAATGGAAATTTACCTTATTTAACCACGTATTTGAGTACGGGAGATATCGCTAATTCCGCCCCAACTGGCGGTCCTCCTCTCACAACTTCTGGTAGCATAATACAACCGCTTTTGGTGTATTCAAAAGCAACGCAAAATTTTTTAGGCAAAAGTGATCTCAAACTCATGCGAAGACTAGTAGAAACAGAAGTACCTTTGGAAATCAGCAAGCAGCATTAGCTACTTAAATAACTCGTTAGTAGCACAAGCTATCCACAATTGGAACAGCACGCTTCCCGATACAGGTTTAAATAATGTTTATAAAATCTAATAGCCTACCTGAAAACTGACCAACTGAAGCTGCCACTTGCACACGCTAAGCACAACTACCTCGCCGAATCGAAGTCCACGGGCAGCAGGCAGAGCGGAAATGTCTAACCACCACCCACTTTGTGCGCGTCCATCCACAGGAGAAGTTGGATCTAACTAATTAGCCATATTCAACTTTTGTAGAAGTTAAAACTAATCCAGATAGAATTTGAGCATCTGCATGCGAAGGATGTTAGGAAAGGTGACCAAGCGGCAGGAACGAGGCGTCGTCGTCCATTCACCGAGCAAAATGGAAACCTGAGAAATAAAATCTCGCACTGCACCTGCCCCAAATATTTCGCGATGTAGACCTAATTAAATCAGAAATTAGTGCGTAGCATTTGTCAGCAGTCGGAGCCTCCAAGCTCTGACCTTAAATCCTTTGTTACAGTGGAACTAAATACTCGCATCAGTGACGATTTTCAGGTACACCGCATCCTCACTCAAAGACGCCTTCGTCTTCTCTGCTTCCATCTTGCTTTTCTTATAGACAGCGACCTTGTTCGTATGTGATGCTGCCCCCAGCGAATTCGGCATGCAGAGAATCGCCTCCTTTTGTTCTTTGCATTGGGCACGTTGGACATAGGTTGTTAAATCCAAAGTACAACGAGGATTAAAATCGGGCAGGTTACTTGAAAGGGCTAATAGATGGGATGGTACGTTGGAGTAGTTAAGGAGAGAAAATGTGGCAGCTGAATGGCTACTATGGCTAGACGTCTGTTTTCGCATCAAAATGAAAAACCGAGGGTGGTGCAAAGTCTTTGATTCGTAGCTGCAATCACACCTAGTAGTCAGTTAGTCGGACACATGACTAGCTCATCGAAATGCTCGCGTGCTAGTCAACAAGGGATTTAATTTCGAGTAACTGCAAGTACTGATGGCAATGTCTACATGGCTAATGTGATGCTCCTGAACAAAGATTGACACTGTTAACCACCGAGAGCCTGCGCTCCGACCGCATGGAATAACGACTACGGGATAGCCAGACTACTTATGATGCCTTTAGCGTGACTCAAATGCCAGTTGGCACGTCAAATGTGCTGCGTTCGCTGTGAGGAGTAAGACTTTGACCAAGACTGTGATTGGTGGTTGACTGTTGTTGAGAACAATGCGTCTAATTCTAGCCTCCGTTGCAGGCAATTTTCCCAACATACAAGCTGCCCAACAGCCAGGTCATCGGCTAACGAGCACACTGGGCCTTGTGCGCCAAGTGGCATTTACACTTAACACTTAAGCTGAGACATTACTGCTTACTGTTGAATTATTGGTCTACCTACCAACGGGCTTGTTATCTACCTAGACCGCATCCTATTCAACCCAAACAGCACCCAAATCACCCTCAATCTACTGCTTCAGCACCATGTAATCTAGGAATAGCATCAGTTGATCGCTAGAACCACAGACGAGAACTGTCCTTTGCTGTCACTGCCGTTCCAGACTGTCCACAGTATACGCTTAGCGCTCTTCACTCACGTGCGAGATGCTGTAAAAAGAAAACAGGTTTTCTGCTTCTCCGTTCCCTCTCTCCTCGTTACAATGGTGTTAGGTCTGGAAACACATCAAATAATGCCACTCATTCGCGAAATGAATCCGCCTGCATGAGAGCATAAATAGTTGACTGGACGGATGCCAAGGGGTGTGGCAGTGTTGGAGCATTGTCGAGGACAAACACCATTGAATGTACCGCCTGAAGTTACTTGAGCCTGATTGCTAAATGCCTTTGTTTCTCGGGCACCGATAGGCAGTATGCCTGTGTATGAATTGTGGGGGAAGGAGGCGACATGCTGACCTAAAGGCCGACCTCTTCTAATAAACAGTCCGAATCGTCTCTTTCTTTTCGATGCTTTATGGTATAGCTGCTCTTGCCACTCCAGTGGACAACGTATGATGCGATTTCTCTCCGCCATTTACATCGGCATCTTCTCAGCCATCAATCCTCCCATGCCGATAATCCCAATCCCTATTTTCTAGATATAGTCTGCAGTGTCTGGGCGACGCTACATTTGAGTCCTGGTAATCAATGCTACGAACGGAACAAATCCTCTTTATGTAGTTAAGTGAATAGTTCTCCCAGTTGGACAAAATGTGGTCAGGGCTTAGAAGTGCTAGAATTTACTCGCTATCCCATTTCATGAATGCCTTGATTGCTAGTGGCAATCGCATACACTCCACTTGCCATTACTCCTCCCACTTGACGCATTAATGATCGACCCGTGACCTGACCTATGTCTTACCTCCAACAGCAAGCGTGACACATTTGACGTGCCAACCTGCATTTTGTGTCAATATCGCACACCCTGAAGTGAGGACATATTGCTACACACATTTGTACTCGCCATCAGTTAATACTACAGCTGCCTCGTTGACCAGTGGACCAGTAGTTCGTGACGGTGGCTGCAGGTACTGCCACAATTCGTCACTTCTTACCCAATGATGATCTTGCGAACCACCAATGTTTCCATCTTTACCTTCTACCTGATTCCACTCAGGTAGGTGACAAAACTAGGACTTGATGAGGCGAAAACCTCTTGTTAAATCGTGGCATCGTAACATAGTGCAGGGGAAGAAAGGTAGAGAAAAAGCAAAAGATCTGTCATGGCCCTCCACCCCTGCTTTTGATACTGAGTTGGCAGTTTGCCACCGAAGCATTCGCTAACGTTGCCAACTCGGAAGCCAATTCGGCACAGCGGCGCATTTGCACTACATGTGCTTGACGAAGTAGTCCTTCATGTTAGACGAGAGGCAGCCTGTTCTCACGCTAGGGAGAGTATGCCTTCTTGCCTGACTTGTTTTGCTTGGTCACATATTCGTCTCACGTTCACCTTTATAAAGCCCGAAAGTGGCCTTCGGGTAGTTAGTATTGCCAACTTTCGTGTGGATATCACCAATGTCAACTGACCATTTTCCATTTTGTTAACAATCAGCTGTTGCTGCAACATTCATGGCGCCCTCGTTGACTTTCATATCAGCAATTCAATTAGTTGGATGCATGTAGGTCAGCTGCTTGGCACACTGGTTCACTGAAAGTTCACCGCCTACCTCGTTCGACTGTCCAGTGGAGTTGTCATGCTCTCACCAACCTACTAAGCGACTAGCCAACTAGCAGGCTAGTCACGCAGGTGATCAGGTATAAAGAGGAATCAAGCTTCTACATCAGCTATGGCACTTGTTGTTGAAGAACAAACTAGCTTATCAGCCATCAAAGCAATCAACTGACCAGTAGGCTTAGTAAGACTTGTCCATTAGCAAAGTGGGGTGCTAGCGAAATGTCAGGGCAATGTGCAGGCATACAATTAGTACCGATTAGGACTGTTAATTTATTTAATAGGCTGGTTGGTGCTTCCACAACTCGTGCAATAGCAAGAGAAGAGAAACGGCAGGAAGTTTGCTGAAGTCTCTTGCTTCTTTTGATTCCGAGTTGGCGTTCTGAATAAATGGGCTGGAATTCTTCTGTCTGCCAAAAGTGTTCCATCAGGCTGTAGCTAGTACATCAAAATGGTAGCCAATGGTGGCAGCTGTCAGTCGAGGTTTCCAAGCAATGAAGAAATAGCGCATACACACCAATGCATCTCTTTCTCCGAATCGACGTCAAGTGAATCGTCCATAAGCTTATCGTGATGCATCCAAGCCCTCAAAGACGAGCAGGTGTAGACGTACGCCTTGGGAGTGTTCAACACCTTACTGACCACAAGCCAAGACATGGCACCAATTGACTGAGATGCAAGTTTTCAGTCTTCCACCTGGCTGTACGAGGGTGAGGGATAATTTCACCAACTTCCTACTTGTCGAACAGTTGAGGACAGTTTATGCAATGACAGGATAAATTATGATCAAAGGGTGAGTCGGAGGTAAAAGTGGAGAGCAAGCAAGTGGTGAATAAAAGTTGCGCAACACTATCGTTTCAAAGCTTCAATGTGCATTGGAATCCTGTGCCTTGTTTGCTGACTGGAAGCAGTCGAGGGTGATGGGCACTAACTGAACAAACGAACATTCCAAAAGGCCTCTCTGGAATACAGGCCAGTGATGCGACACGGCTGGTGATCTGCATTTATTAGTAGACGATGTAGTGTGGTGGTTGATCTGGCCACTCTGATCAGCAGACCTACGTGCGTGTATGCACCCGCCTCCTCGAAATATTGACAGCACCTAGGCCTTCTCTTACGTCCTTCCTCCTCATCAAGCTACCTCGTTATTCAATGAACTAGCAATGGGCAAAGCCGTTTACCTGTACCCAAGCTACAAGTTCTGCGAAAGCGATGGCTAAGTTGGATGGGACGAACGCTGGACCTATTGCAGCATGTTAGGAAATCGACCACGGATGGCTGCTAACAACCAAACAAACTCCTCGCCATTTTGAATGCCCCTGAAATTATGCGGAACAGAACGGTTTAGCCAGCATCCATATTGTGCACGTCCATTCACAGGAGAATTTAGGTCTAGATAATTGGCTACATCCAACTTTTGTGGGAACAGATCTGCTCCAGAGCAAAGTTGAGCATCTGTACTTATCCATCTCGGCTGCATTCATGTACTCACCAAACATTCCAATCATTTACGAAGTATGCGTTCTATGGTCGGCCTATCTTTGCATTTACGTGGACCTTCTTTCGACCGGCCATCCATCCATCCATCCACATGCTACTCGTGCATCATCCTTTCATCTCTTTTCTTCCTCTTCCACCCACTTAATATCTTGTTGCAAAGATTTGGCGAATCGCGGTGGTGATTGAGTCAGAGCTAAAAGAATGGAAGTAAAAAAGAGGTTTACGAAACTGCTATTCAACGCGGCCTATGCGCTTATTCAGTGTTTTAGGATGCAGGACGGTTGTGTGCTTGGAAAACACTTAATTACCTCATCAAAATTCTCGTCTGCTAGTCAACGAGGGATTTGGGTATCGGCTAATCGCGAGCACTACTGACGATATTTAAATAGTTGATGGGGTGTCCTCACAAAAATGTTGACAACATTGACCACCGAAAGAATGCAAGTCGACCACATTGACGAATGATCACGGGACCGTCAGATTACTTATGGTGCTTTTAAAGTAACAAAGCCATTAACCTCTTTCGACCAACAATAAAAATGGACTCTTTCTTTTCAGTATCCGACAGACTAACGTCCAGAAAGCTGCTTTACGGTATGGCAGCTCTTGCCACTCCAGCAGACACCTCATGATGAAAATCATCCACCTCCATTTGCATCGCCGTCTCCTCAGCCATTAGTCCTCCCATGTCGATATACTTAGTCCGCAAAGATAAGAGAGATTTTCACTAATTGCACTTAAACTGACAATTTTGCAAATAAATGGCAAAGAATGCTCTAACATTTTAAGCGTCACATTGGCCTCAACCAGTGCTACTCTCCTCGCAGCCCTGTTTTGTCAACCACACCGCCAGCATTTGTAGGCTGGGGTGACAACCACTTCAGCTTAGTGCCTGTATGTTCTAGTAATTGTAAAGCGTGTGATTAACAGACGAAGGCTGATGATTAGACTTCTTGATTGCCACCTTAATAAATGAGTAAATGCTGATGTGGATAATGCCTACTAACTAAGAAGTCTAAGGTTAAAATATCGCCTGTGCTACTACTTTCTGCCCAAACAATGAAAGCAAGTCAGCTGAAAGACGTATGCTGAGCCTGCAAGTAATTATCGACCAAGTGATTGAGTACAAACGCATGAAGCAAGTCTTGAGCCAGAACCGCTATGCAACTCCTACAAAGTGACTTGACCAGTACGCGGGAGGGGGGGAGGAGGGAGCGGGAGGGCGGTTGTCTCCTGGTCCACTGAGGCCGATGGCAATCTTCGGTGGTGGCGTCCACAGGGTCTCGCCTCAACTCCAACTGAGCGCCGATAGCGTTCCTCACCTCACCAAAACATAAACATTGCTATGACGTGGCCGCCTCACCTGTCATCAACGAAAAGACGATGATCCATTTGTCCAGGCTTGCCAAACGTAAATAAATGGATTATACGAGACATTGTGCACTATCTGCTCCCACTCCGCCCGTTGCAAAGGAGGAGACATAAAATCCGCATTCCTATGCACTTTGAGATTTGGTCTTGCAATAAATGTTTTCATTTTGCTACTCGGAGAATTCTCTTTCAAGCAATGAGGCATATATCACCTGAGGCATTGTTAAAACAGACACCACACAGGATCCTCGCGGACGAAAGCACGAAAGCTCTTTACTGATGAGCAGTGAGACGAAAAAGTTTCTGATGTGCTTGTTCTCTTCTGTCTGTTCTGTGTTTGGCATATCCCTAAAACCGCGAAGATTACGAGGACTCGCTTGGGTCGAAAGGACGTTTCCGACAATGTCGCTCATGCGAAGAGTGTACGCATAGACATGAGACGGTAAAATTCACTAGATGCTTGTAAGGACGAAGTTCACCGAGTCTTAAAACTTCTTGAGGCAGCAATCCGCTATGGAACCACCAAATCAGCTGGTATAATGACGGTGGCGATTTGTTCCTTCTGCTTGCTCACCTTGCCCAACATTCCTGCGTGCAGATGCTCAAATTCACTCTGGGCGAGAATCGACCGCCACTAAAGTTGAGTGCGTCCATTCAGCTTGACCCAAATTCTGTGGTAGATGGACGTGCAGAATGTGGGTTTCCGTTAGACATTTCTACTCTTCGTGCTGTCGGCGGATTCCAACCTGGCGAGGAGGCTGTGCCTAGTAAGAAAAAACGAAATTGATGTTCCCCATAACGCCGTGAGTTTGTTTGGTTGGTAGAAGCTTTCAGTAGTCGATTTTCTGACATAGTGCTTTAAACTCAGCACCCGTCCGTTCCTACTTAGCCATCGCTATCACAGAATGAGTGGCTTGAATACAGGTAGGCAGTATTCTCCAGTACTAGTTGCATGATTGACGAGGTAACTTGATGAGGATGAAGGACGTTAAGAGAAGGCTCGGCGATGTCATTGCTTCGCCGTTGCCTCCGTGATAGGTGCTGCTGCTAGGATGCCGAGGTGCATGCACACGCCAGATCAGCCACCACCACAGCCACTTCGTCATGTCAGCACATTCGTTATGTATATGCTGGACTAAGTAGTTCTCAATGTTGGACGAGAAGCGTTCGACGAATACGCTTCTCCAAATGGAACTGTCGTCATTCCCCTTTGAGACAGAAAAGTAATCGTTTCGCCTGCTCTCACCCTGCCGTTTTTGAGAAAGAAAGTTGAGTCTGTCACACATTACAATGTACCTGTTAGAAGACGAGAGTAAACAAAAACAACAATCTAGCCACTCTGTTTACGAGTAGGACCACCTTGCTTCCCTTGTTACAAGTAAACTGAGAGCAAGAAGCAAGCGCTCCTCACTTTGACACAATGAACAGAGCAGAGTGACGAGAGTTGCGCTGATTGGAGGAGTATTCTTCGCCATCGAAGGCAGATGACGACGGTTCCGTAGCGTGAAGCGTATTCGTTGAACACTTCTCGTCTAACATGGAAGACTGCTTACTCAAGTATATCTATCGCAGATGCGCCGATGTAATGAGGCGGACGGAGAACTGTCTCTTTTGCCACGTGACGCGGCAGCCAATCAGGTCGTCATAATCGGCGGAGAAGCATGCGTTTCAGTGAATCTTTTACCCCGCAATAGCATCCGTTCTTCTCTGAACGTGCATTATTCTCACCACTTATCGTCGTTCATGTCATCGGTGATGTAGAATGTTCTCTGCCTGCATTCAATCCACTGGTTTAATAGGAGTAAAGTGAAACCAGAAACCAGTCATGAATGCCGGTTGGTCAGCTATTTATCGAGCTCGCTTCCTAGTCAACCCTCTCTCTGACTGCAACACCAGCATGAAGCAGTTTGGGAGGTGTGTCAATTGTTGCATATGACAACATGCTGTGGGAGGCTGGATATTGCTTAAAGGATTTCACAGGCGAAATACAGGATTTATCGACAAATAAGAGCTGAGAATCGAGACAGAGTCTCTACACATCAGTGATACCATCGTGGGCATCAAGTTACAGCAGCTTCCACGTGCTCTTCACTGACATGCAAGATGTCCACCGGAAATGCCCTTAGATGTTTCTGTGTTGCTTTTACTCATGGCGACTCATTAGCGACCACATTTTCAAAAATGTACCGACCAGAAGAAGGAATCGATGGCGTTGATTGGAATCAGGAAGGCGAGATATTATGGGTTCTCGCAATCCCAGGGAACTTCAAGTCTTCCGACAATTGTTCACAGGTCAAGAGCCATCAGTAACCATCAATACGCTCAATAGAAACCACCCAGAACATGTACTCATATGTAGGCGCCCTCTCCGCTGTCTGGTTTCTTTGCCAGCTCCCATTCACCTAGTCCCACCTTGACTCATTCTTTAAATGGGTAACAATGGCTCTGTCTTCAGGCCTTTATCCGATGAGTCCCTCCATTCTAGTTTGACCAAATCACCTACCTGACCTACCAACTGCTCAGCTGATTAGTTTCTATCGCTGCTTACCCCATTAGAGTGTCTATTTTCTCTGGAGGCGTTGATGTCACCCCTCTAGACTTTGATGTCTTCATGACGAAGGTGCTAGCAATGATGTAGCTCATTGCAGATGGGTGGATTAGAATTGATGGATGAGTATACCCTAAGAACTGAAAGCTAGTGTGGCGAAACGTCAACATAAACGCAGACGATATTCTCAAAATCTGAGGTAAAATTCTTGCTATTCTTCTACTTCAATTATATTCATAGTTGAAAGTTGTGAATGTAATCAAAGTAGAAGGTAGGTAAGAGTTTTATGGCAGATTTTCGAAACTTTCACTTACGTTTTGGCAAAATTGATGGTGTTCGACAATGAGCTCAGATTGCGAAGAAGAGGTTGGATCCTAAAAACCCAAGCTGATTGCATTGCATTACATAAGCTATGCAACGCCCACTTAAGGAGGGCAAAATGAGCAAAGCAACTTCCTGTTCGCCAATGTCTTCGCTTAACCAAAACGTGAGAATAGCGATGCGGTTGGCTTATTCTTTGTAAGAGTGAGGGCAAAGACTTGAAATTTGTGTGCGTGGCAGCGAGTTGTCAGGAAGGTGAGGTGAGTAGCTGTTGCGAGCATGGATCGAATGTAACAAATCCAGCGAACGATGCTACATTTAATAAAAGCCTCCTTTCATCTCTTTGTTAAATTTAAGATGTATTTGGCGGCCATGTTGTGAAAGCGAGCGATAGGCTGAGGTGAGGAGAGCAAATGGTCAAGGAAGAGACACGAAAGAAAATGGGATGACGCGTAGATTTAAATGCATGGATTCGCAGGTTGTGGGATTATCACATTCACTAAATTGATGGCCACAAGACTTAGTGTTATTCTACAAATCGTCATCTTGCTGGCGACTTGTCGAGTTTGTCCAAGTCGTTGTCATCTGCTTCGGTGCTAAGATTTGATTGAACCAAATTCCTGTCATCTAACAACACTTCTTTTGCCAAAAAGTGGGTGATGCCTTACTTTTAATTTACCCTGCACTCGTAAAGTTGGCACTGAACAGCCTCTAGTGTCAAGTGTTTGGAATCACATCTGGGAAACTTGGCAAGGTTGACTGGTCAGTGCTTGCACAACTCGCGCAGTAACGCTTCAAATTCTGATCAAACCGTCTGACGATGGTGGCCACTACCACGATGATGGCCATCGTGGATGTAAGCGAGGCTTGTTGAGAAACGAGCACTAGTAAGATGTCAAGCTCCTGTGTTCATCGTCACCACCGCTGAGATCGCTGCAGCTGCTGGAGAGTTGATGAGTAAAGACACGCTTCCAACTATCAAATAGATCCACCAGCTTTGGCACGCTCGCCTTGCTAAACCATCCTCTTAGTTAGGCGACGGGCGTTCTGAAGACATGCTCTTTGTCTAGAAAGGGAAATAAATCCATAATGGCAACGATGACTTCCAAGCAGCGCAAAGGTACTTCCGTTTTTTTGCGACGAGTAAAGTAAGTAACTGAAGGCTAAGGAGGAGAAGATAAACGCAAAATTCATTGTGCACACTTCTACGGATAAGTTGTTAAACTTCTGACCTTGAAGATGTAAATGGGGTGCAAGGACCAGCCCCACATTTCCTCAATTTGTATAAAGACCGTTTAAAAGAGGCTTCAGCGAGGTGCTTTATCATCATATTGCAACTTATTTGTACTTGGTAATTGCCCTATCACGATGAAAGAGTTGTCAGCTCATCTGCCTTTTTGCATGACGCCAAACCCATCGTTATGTATCCACACATTGTGAATACGACGTTTCAGGTCAGGTCTAATATGTGGCCCGCACACATTTTCAGGCATCGACTACGCGTTAACCGGTTGACTAACTTGTCATTCGTTTGTGATACCGTCAAATCAAAGGGTTCCAATCCTTTGGTTGGATGGGAATGGGCGTATTAGGCCATGGCTAGTATGTACGGTGGCAGCTGTCAGTGGACGGTTCTAAGCGATGATGGAACAAAGCAACCGAAGAAATACACCACTTTCTCCCCTACTTGACAGCTATGAGCAACTGCAAGACGTCAACGGGATTGCAGGGAGCTTCTCATGATGCGCTCAAACCCTACGAGGAGACATTGATAGGAACGCATGCCTTAAGGGTGTGCGATGTCTTACTGACCACAAGCATAGTTATGACATCAACTGGCCGAGGTACAAGGTTCCGGTCTTGTGTTTGGCAGTACGATGGGCAAAGCATGGCCATGTATCAGTGGACTTGACTTTTCAAAGGCACATTTACCAGCCCCGATAAATTTTAGGCTTCGCCCAACTTCGTCCTTACAACCATCCAGTCGGCTTTACTATCGCAATCGTTCCGCTTACTTTTTGCAAGTTTGATGTCTGCAGAGGTGTCCTTCTGACTAAAAGAGTTCTCGTAATTTTCGTGGTGTTAGGACCCACTAGGGACACAAGAGGCTGAAAAGAACAAATAAGGGAGAATTTTTCTTGCTTCTTTGCTCGTCGGATTTTACTGTTGTGAGTTGCTGCCTCTGCCTTTCTCTGAGTTACCACTGCTTGTGATAGTTGATTAATGCGATAGCTGGTTTAGTCCAACGGGTTATAAGATANTTCCGGTCTTGCGTTTGGCTGTACAATGGGCAAATCATGGTCATGTATCAGAGGACTTGACTTTTCAAAGGCACATCTGCCAGCCCCGATAAATTTAAGGCCTCGCCCAACTTCGTCCTCACAACATTCTAGTCAGCTTTACTATCGCATTCGTTACGCTTACTTCTTGCAAGTTTGATGTCTGCAGAGGTGTCCTTCTGACTAAGCGAGTCCTCGTAATTTCCGTGGTGTTAGGACCCACTAGGGACACAAGAGGCTGAAAAGAACAAATAAGAGAGAATTTTTCCACTTCTTTGCTCCTCGGATTTTACTGTTGTAAGTTGCTGCCTCTGCCTTTCTCCGAGCTACCACTGCTTGTGATAGTTGATTAACGCGATAGCTGGTTTAGTCCAACGGATTAGACGATAAATAAGCAGTGGGTAATTAGAGGAGATGAAGATGAGCAGTATGAGTGCCCTGAATGTAAATGTCATTGAATGCTCAAATGAGAGCTAAGAACATGTGCTTTGATCTAAAAGAAGCTGCAGTATTTGAAACAACTTCTAAGCATCTGTCTAACTTTCCGCCTTTACCAAAGACGGTAAACTACGTGTGCCACATTAAGCGCATCGCACTCAGCAAGGGACATTCCGGCCTTGTTGCGGTCTCTTTTCCACAGTCTAATTACTTCAGTCACGAGCCGCACACACACGCGTCCTTCCCTGCAAGCAAACAACCGAGCTGACTGATGGGCAAACACTGAAGGACGCTCTGCAGACGAATTCCTTGTTTTCTATATACATATATATATATATATTTATATATATATATATATGTATGTGGCTACATGGCTGGCACATCGATCGTCGAAGCGAAGTTGACATGACTCTGTCGCACAGAAATTGTCGATTTCCAACAACTCCAACTAACCGTCGGAAAGGTGGTACACATCTACGCCAACTTCACATGTTGCACCATGTGCTGGCACGTCTGATTCTGTCTTAAGGTGAACTATAAGCCTAAATATTCGCCTTCCTTCCTCGTCCCACTTGAGAGGCGTACTTGGTTCTCTATAGAGGAGTGGGATTGCAGTCAACCTGCACAGGATGTTAAAGACCACCCGTTGATCACACCTCGCCACGATGAAAAGATCACTCAGCTTCCATCCTCTGAGACTCTAGCATATGCTTCGGACTAAAGGAGGAGGTGTGACTCCTTCAATTTACCCAACACCCCTATGGTTACCCTCGAACAGTCGCGTCCTTGTATTTTCAGCCAGCTCTACTGAAGACTAAAGTGCAAAGTGGAATCTAATGTCAAATACCTGGAATATCCATCTTGAAATCTCGGCAAGTGAGAGGGGAGTGAATGTTACTAGCACATCCGAACAATGGCATGGAGCAAAATCCTCTCCCTTTATTAACCAATGTCATAATGTGGCGACGTGGACCAGTGAGATGTCAGAGACTCCCACGATATGCCTTTCTGCTAACCCATTTTACGCAGTCACGTATTCATTCCACGGCCTTCTTAAAGAGTTCAGATACAGTCTTGAAGAAGTCACTACTGCCAACTTTCGTGTGTGCATCACTAATATCAATTGGACATTTCCAATTTTGCTTGTAATCACTTATCACTGCACAATTCGGCATCCCCCGTTGACTTGCGGATCTGTGGTTCAATTGGCTGGTCGGGTCGATAACAAACTGACTGTAGAGTGTGGCTGTGGCTCTGGGTTAGCCAGCAGTTACTCAGCGCCTTGATTCACTGGCGGCTAGCCACTTGCCTCTTTTGCCTATTTAGTACACTTGCCATGCTCTCAGCAAGCTTTCAGCCAACCAGCTAGCCATGCTGTCAACCAAATGAGAGAGAAAGCGAATTCTTAAATTGGCTACTTCACAAGCTGTTGACTCACTGACTGACTGATCCATCAATTAAATGACCCTCCAACTGACGAATAGTCCCAAAGAGACTTGTCTCTTGGCATGGGTTAATGATTATGATGATTAAATAGCAACCGAAACCTTATAGGGACAACGCTCTCTGCCAGAGTTCGTTGGGTTTCATACAGCCTGCCATTCTGTCGCGCAAGTCGCTGAGTGCTTAACTGGCCAGAGCAGCAAACCAACTGAAAATCCGCCTAACCAACAGCTAGCGATTGTGTTACTTTGTCAATGTTCTCTGAAAAGGGTCGATATCAACTGTGAAATTCGAGAACTGAAGATTTGTTTATTTTACCACTTAATGGTGACGAAGTTGCATACCGTGAATTTCCCCATTTTTACATATACGTCCAACACAACCGTGGCGTATTGTAGCCCATGGAATGACTTGGCATAGAGACGAACTCAATGCAAGCCACAGTCTCCTCTTCTTGTCTCAAGGCGTCCGTCTTAATTACTTGACACCCCCTATTAGGCAATTCTTTCCCAGTAGAAAAACACCAAATTCTTATGAGATAGAGCTGTGAGTGCTGCATTTTCTGACTAGCTTCCAATGAAATGGAAGTGTCATTCGTCTTGTCAACATCCGAAAGTTTAGTGCTGAATTGACTGTGGGTAGCCGGATTGCTAAGAGGTCGACTGTTCCAAATAATAAGACCAGGCACTACCTCAACAAATACTGAAATGTAGAGGTGTAATCCTTCAAAGGTTGTTGGCGGATTAAGAAACCACCCTGCTGGCTGGGCAAACTCCTTTGTCCGATTTGTCACAAACGTCATTCCGACGACTCTATGCGAGGTCTAAAGTCGTCGAATGCGAGAGCATTTGACTAGTGGAAGAGGTAGACGACGGTTTGATGCTAAGAAGTGAAGTGAAATTGAGAGGAGGCAAATGTTGTGCATATTGGTGATTCTGGTGAATTATCCGCATCAATTACTGTTTCCTTTTCTTACTTATTTAATTAACCCCGACCACCTCCTACAGGTGACTATGGCGTCCCCCACAACCACTCACCTTATCCAAGTAAAGCACCGCTACTTATCCCATTCCCCTTTACGCGATGCGTCCCAAAATGGGTAGTGAAAATTAGCACTTGAAGTGGGCGGAACTTTTTTTGAATCCTACCACTGTGTCAGGGTGAAAGAGGATGAGGTAAGGAGCACGAGCAATCAAACATTAAAATGAGGGAAGAAAACCAGTATCAAAGTTAATTTAAATTGACAGCAACACTCCTGATGTCATTACATTACCAGGTAGCAGCAGTTCACTAATGCGCAGCCTCGACATGTGCAGAAGAAGGCTACGCAGACTACTTCGTCCTCCGATAGCAGCTTCGCAAAGTCACCGAACATGAACATTGCGGCGATGTGACTGTCTCGTCTGTCATAGACGAGAAGACGAGGATTTGAAAATGATCTGCGTGTGCAGCAGCGCCTAATCATCCGAGCGTACCGGACGCGAGCAATTGAATTCTATGAGGCTTCGTGTACTAACTGCTCACACTCTGCTTGTTTCAAAGATGTGAAGATCAAGAGAGACGAATCCCACAACCTTTGGACGCTTCGCAATGCGCTCTTTTAATTAATACTTTCATTTTATAACTTGGAGAATTGGCTTTCAAGTGATGCGGTCGATGTCGGATTTCAATCAGCGATCGTTCAAGTTGCCGTTCGTTAGTCATGTCCGTAACGAGCTAACTGTTGGACGTGGCTGTAGCTGTGGGTGATCCACTTCACCAATTTCTCTCATTTGGCAATCAAGTGCGTAGGCTATAATAGGAGAAAGTCAAATGCCAAATGGTCATAGCTCTGGTTGTCAACTAATCAATAGATCAGTAACCATGCTACCAACATAGACAATGACACCAAAATTAAGAACCTCAGAAGCAGTTGCAAACGTTTACTCCATTTAAGGTAGGTTTACACTCCACTGATTAACCAGCCATTTAAGAAGAACATGGGCAAAATGATCGTCACATACTCAAGGTGAGGTGGAAGAAGATGCCGCACACCATCGTTATGCGAATCAGACATTACATTCCCAATATTTACATTTTTTCTAAGCCTTTTCTCTTTCCACGCCGATGCACAAATGACATCTTATTTCAAACAAGTGCACATTCTTGCACATCTACAACTGTTGACTTGCTGAAGGAGTATGGGAAAAGAAGGAGGATTGAGCGTCATTTGAGCTGACTAGGATGCCACCCTGATTTCAGTGAGAAGATTGTGTTCTTCGGGCTACAGCAGACCCCCAACGCCCTTCGATTGCGGTCTACCAACTGCATGAATCCTAAGCGCCGCATGCAAAGAATTCACATTAATCTTTGTGGATTGTGCAAGACAATGACATTCAAGCGAGGATCAAACGCATCGGCGTGGAAAGAACAAAGGCTGGGCCGAGAGGCTTGGAGCAGTGGTGGGAACACAATACGCATGAAGTCTCACCACCCACATTGGTGGTTAAAAGACTGACGTCTCCACAACACTGATAAGTAGCCTCAGTGCATGCGTAAAGTAGAGGGAGGAGAGTAAGAAGTCGATGCTGAGATCTTCTCGAGAAATAGCTCCACCATATCACCTCAGTCATATACCGCGAACAGATGGTGATGCCGCATTCGCATCCTGATTAAGGCTGCTACAACACAACCTCTTTACGTAGTTGTGCAGTGCTCTTAGGTCAAGGCAACACTAACCACTGAGATGTGAAGAGAAGCACAGTTATGTACGCCAGCTCGGACATCATTGGCATCTCTGGCTGCTACGGCCATAGTCATAAGCACCCGCGCCCATCTGCTAGACTGAACGACTGAAGTAATTACGGCTTATGCGCTTTATATAGGCTTGACTTAGTAGTCCTCAATGGTGAACGAGAAGTGTTCGGCAAACACCATACTTGCTGCGGAACCGTCATCATCTACCTTCGAGAGAGAAAAGTGCTCTCATAACACTCATCACTCTGCCTCGTTCATCAATCATCAAAGATGTGTTAAAGTTGAGTCTGCAATACATTTCGATGGGTTCGTTGGTTCCTGTAAATGGATCCGTGCATCCTCCCCTCATTTATTTCATAGCTTTTATTTCCTTAGAAAGGATAGAGTGCGATCGGCCAGGAATTACTCTTAATTGATGTGAAGGCTGATGACGACAGTTCTAAAGCCAGGGACGTGTTCTTTGAACGCTTCGTAGTCAAGCATGAATAATACAGGTATGGCAACGTGATGAAGCCGCTTCAGAAACGCCAACGTTATTGAATTAAGTGGTGGCTAATCTGGCCGTTAAAATCGCGTGTGGCTGCGTCTCTTCTTCCTCGCAGCAGCACTAATCACAGAGACAGTAGTGGTTCAGCAACAGTACCTGTCCTTTCCCGAACGTGCTTAATCCTCCTCATCCCAACTCGTCATCAATGTCTCCAATGAGGGAGATTGATACCCACCCTGTTACACACCTTTGCAATTATGGCGGTGCATCGCTGCTGACATTGCAGCAGCATCAAACATCGTGGGAGTCACGTCTCAGCCAATTAGGATTGAGACCGTTTGCAAGTAGCATCTGCAATCGTGGTGGACCTCTTGCCATTTTAGCACCAGATGGTGGTCCAATCACTAAACAAGTGACGTTTGCACAACTCGCCTGCTTTGACAGACAGGTGTGTGTTGCTCGCTAACAAAGCCGTTTGACTTGAACTCTTCAATTTGTCTGGACTATTAGCGTTTATCTGCAACGTGGGAGCGATTCGCCTTTCATCCACTTTGTTCTCCCTGGTTCAAAAGTAGCTTGCAGCCTCGGGAACTTTCAGGCCTGGCTTAAATTCGCCCTTGCAACCATCTAGTGAAATTTAACGTCTCATGTCGATGCATTCACTTCTCGCATGAGTGACTCGACATGAATATATCCGTTCGATGCTCTCTGATGCCTTCTTTGTTTTTGAAATGATTTTGACTCTTTATAGGCATTACTGCTACGTCATCTGATGGCAGAAGTAATCTACAGCTATGTTTAATTGCACAATAATATGCGTACTCTTTTTATAAAATATTTTCAAAATCTTCTTGTTATGCCTTATGCACTGTATCTTGCACTTTTCGTATTATTTTTTGCAAAATTCCGGCTTTTCTTGTCCTTCATGAGGTTTTCAATATATTAATGCTCGTTGTCAATAACAGCTCAAACTCCTCTGGAGGCAAGTGACCATCGAATAATGACATTGGCTATGCTCAAGGTCATTCCATGACGCCCATATGTGAGTGAACGTCGTTGGCTAGCCTCAAGGTCATTCAGTCGCCATCCACCCAACGCTCCTCCCGGCCAGAAGAAAGACGAAAGGAAGAGAGGAAAGGTATTTACGCATGTAATTGTAAGCCTATGATGATAACCTATCACTCAACCTCTACAACATGCACTGCCCCATAGAGAATAAGTGCTTGCCAAGTTACCGATCCCTACTCCTCTTTGCTCTCGTCCGCCCGCCTGCCTGGTGTACACACACACACTTTAAATGGCCAAAACAATTTAAGATTTTGATGCGGCTGCCTTAAACAGGCAACAATATTGCACACAGAGACGACTGTCCACGATAGGCAAGTTTTCATTCGCTGACCTATTTCGTCATGCATTTGTGGTAATCAGACCTCCCTTTACACGATTTACCACACTCAAAAGATAGCAAATATGGGGTGCCCAAGACAATTGCTTTGTGCCAAATCGTGGATCATTCAGGCATGAGCTGGACCGCATAATCGAGTAAGTCACCTGTTGCAGGTAGCGGCGGCATTCGATATTCCCACCTGGATTCTTACAGGTAGGAGTAGTTACTAAGAAATTGCCAACTTTCTGAACTGGTGAGATCCCTCTTACTGGGGATTTGAGGGCACACCCAGCATCACAGCGTTGTCTTTCATTTCCTCCTAAGATAAGCATCATTGCAGTTCAGTGAATTTCGATTACCCACCTCACAGGGGTAAATCCCTTTCAGTGTCGATGAAGACGAATGCAAATGCTAACATCTTTAGTCCGTTGCCATTTAACATTTGTTTACAGCAGTTGCACACTTTAGTGGAAGTAAAGGCATTGCATGGATAGATGATTGCCGATCTAACTATCTTCCGTATTTAATGAAATCTGCAATAGAAAATAAACAGCCCTTTTGATGAACGCAAATAGGGGCTGCACTAGTCATAGTAGCTGAGGCGCTTGGTGTTTGGTTGTACGTACCCACGGGAAAAGTCACGAAAGCATAGCAGCCACGAAGGCTAGTAGAGTTACAATGACCAAAGCAGCGCAGTTCGAGTCACCGCCGGTCGTGGTTACTGCAGCGGAAGTCTGGGCAGGTCTGTTGGTCGTTGAGGGGCTTCTTCCAGTCGTGACAGACGCTTTTTCCTCCTTTATCCGATACGACCATAAATTCGCCCCATTATAATAACATTAATTTTTGTCAAATTCAAAGCGTCAACTAACTGATAAATGCTCACATTGAGGAGCGTCTGTCCAACTCACGGCAGTAGTATATTTAGTGCCAGGCAATACTACTACTAATAAGTCTGCGAACTTAATTAGTAGTAGTGGTGATACTACATGGGCAGCGTTGCAGAATTGATTCTAGTGGATATGGCTAGTCCTAAGCAGTAGTAGTAGTGGTAGCAGTGGTGGTTCAGCTTTCAGCAGAGTCGAGCATAGAGAACTCATCGAGCTCCAAAGCTGGTGTAGGCACCAAGGTGCTCTCTGTCGTCAGAATCTCTCCCATCAATGCGTGCACAAACGGCGACAGAAGTGGTTTGATTTGGCTTTAGATTATTGGAGGTGAAACTCGTCGTCAAAGGGAGACAATACTGCTTCCACACCTCAGTGTCGAATGTGTAAACAATGGAGTAGGCAACAGTGCTGGCGTCGGCTCCTGATGGGGTGTTCCAGTTCACACACACGCATTGAGGAACGAGTGTGTAATACCTTGATTATTTGACTGCCAGTTTCAGCTACCCAGACTTGGGTGGCAATGTTGTCCTAGTCGCGTGGCCTGGCCTCTGGGACATGCCAGAATCCCCGGGCCCTCTGTTTATTGAATATGCATGTTCTGCCATAGTAATACGCCCTCTTTTGCCTTCAAGGGAGTCTATGGATGTTGCAAGGTGCTTAAATTTTCACATTCTGAGGAGTGCTATGACCCTCACAAGTAGAAACGCAATGATTTGTCATTGGCTCCAGCGTCTCATTTACACAATTACGTATGTACCTCCACGGGGCAGGGGAGAACTCATGAGGACTACGTTTATTTGCTCGAAAGAATTAGCTTGGCTGATGTCGAATAAAGTCTCATTAATAGTCGCAGAAGAATAGCAAAATGTTTATTTAAGTGGCTTTGCGCTTGTCAAACTTAGCTTTTGTTTCGATATTTAAATAGGAGGTGGTCAGGACAATCCCTTGCGACGCAAGGTAACTTAGTACTTGATACAAAATCGTTCCCAAACCTCATTTACCATGAATTGGGTTGCTCTGTCGACTTACAACAATGATATTGGGTGTTTGTTGTGAGATTAGAAGTAGGATGATTTGACGCAGACCCCAAAATGCCGATCCAGGTATCCCCTAAGGCGACCGTAAATCTCTTCTCGGCTAAACCCCATCTGATTGGCTGGCCAATAGCCAATGGAAAGTGATGAGTTCCAGGAAGTTCTTTTATGTCCACAAACCAGCCTACATAGCTGTAAATAAATGCCGGATTTTCGTTAGAAGTCTAATTTTATGTTCCATTTCTTTTAAATGGCCATATTTCTTGTTGACCCTGAAAAGACTTCTCGAATCTCTGATTGGATGAGTGGTAGCCAATGGTACAATTGCAGGATAGACCTGTCATAAGAATAGTTATTTTTGATTTGTTGCATAGCAGCTCGATTGATTAGAAAAGGAGTGTCAGGTGATCACATAAGACTAATAAGATTCTAGGCTATGGAGGACTGCTGTCTGAAATTCTGGAAGAACTCTCATGTATGCATGTTATAATGAACTCGTAATCAAGGCTCTACTCATTTCAGTTATCTAGTGACATTTCTCAGCTGTCCTTTCAGAGACGGTCCCGGTGGTGGTGGTAAGCTGGCTCCATCTTTGCGGTTGATACTACCTCAGGGCGCTGATTTCAAATGCGTCAAATACGCTTGCTTA
This sequence comes from Taenia hydatigena, assembly GCA_036345935.2. NCBI lineage: Eukaryota > Metazoa > Platyhelminthes > Cestoda > Cyclophyllidea > Taeniidae > Taenia > Taenia hydatigena. Next base: position 27,436,129 of record JADWOT020000001.1, on the reverse strand, counting down.
ACCAATCTCGATTTCGATGCACTTCCAGAGGTTGTTGTGGGCACTTTCGGTCAGCAATTGCTCTTCCATGATTGAACTGGAGACCCCGTTCGTCGACCGAGAGTTCTTACACGTGACCACCTGCAGAGATACCAACTCACACCAAATGGTGGAGAATGCGTGGAGGAGAGTAGACGCACAAACAACTGTTTTATGCCTGATGCACCGCCTCAAAGGAGCAATGGATAATATTTTCATTGGTGCCATCAGACAAGAGCTCAACTGCGTCAGCCCATGTCACCAGCAATGACGCAGGGTGCTAAATGCCCAGTCAACTTCTTCACAACTTCTTCAATGTGTACAGTTGGGCAGGAATGAATTAATAAATCAGGAATGGGTAAATAAATGATTACTAAAAGTCGGCGTAGTGTCGTAACCTACTCCTAAATATCCAACACATCCTGCATATTCCGAAGGATGAAAGGCGCCTTTACTGATTGCAACAGTAGCAATAGTTAAGCATTACCAATGGTAGCATCAATAATGATAGCTAAAGTATTCACATTACCATAAGGAGCAGAAGCAGCAGCGGCGTTGGCGGCAGAAGGGAGAGGAAGACAGGAGGGCAGGGCAAGGCAGAGCAGGGCAGGAAAGGGAAGGAGAACAAGTTCACGTGTGGTATTCTGCACACACGGGAGGGTACTTCCAACCACCTCTTCCAAACATCCTGTCCTCGACGACATCAGGCAGAGCTTGGGCTTGCGGGTGAGTTGCTGGATGGGTGAGTGAGTGAGTGAGTCAGTAAACAGCGCCTCAAGACTGCTCATTGAAGCCATGGATCATTGAAGGAGGATCGATCGCCGGCACTACTGCCACCGCCACCACCAATGACACCGCCGGCCGATACGGAAGCAAAATTGGTCCCAGCATTCACGCCAACGTGTCCACGAGGCCACTCCGTGACACATTCATACCGCCTGGCTCGCTACAAGTGCAAAAGACGCCTTTTCCGTCACTTCACACGCATCACTACTTTCCCATCCTCTTCCACTCTCCCATCCGCCTAACACCCCAAAAGGGAGGCTCATTCCAACCAATCCTACGTCCCCACCACTACCCTTTGTAAGTCCGCATAAACGAGCACAAAATATTATTTCATGACTGACGTCTCTACCCTACTACCTTCGCATTATCCTAACCACTTTTTCTACAAGAAATCCAATTTAGAAAATCGAGGCTACAGCGTTACTTAAGCGCGGGCTGTAATCAGAGCTACCCTCGTCACCCACTCGGGTGGAGCCAAATCAGACACTATTTCACATTTCTGCTAGATAATTTGTTTCCTTCACTGCCATAGTCACAGCTTCCTCGAATGCACTAGAACACTCGACTATGAAATATGCACATTTTAAAACATCGTCCCTTGCTATTGCGAAGGACCCACTCAATCGCTTTGAACAACACCTAATCGCCACACTTCTTCTTTCAACGACTTTTGAAGAGAAGGAGACAGTCTTTCAAACGTGGTTACCGATCCTTTTCCTCCAACACTTCCTACCCTTTCAGAATACACGGAAACTGACAACTTCAAAAACAACACCCAATCCCCATGCCGACACGAGGGACCACCACGAATCCACTCAAGTGACACGCCACAGCGTACAAACCGCATCCCATCCTAACCTCAGCCCAGCCCCAACACCGATAGTAATTAGTCCAGATAAGGTCGGAAACCACCCCAGCTTTCTACCCCAGACACTCCCTACATGGTCCTTCCCATCCCCTCCTTTTCCATCCATTCTCACTCCTAAGGCCAAGTCGCAATGGTAGTAGGAGAAGGACGACAGTCGCCCCGCCTCCTCCCAATAGTTCGCGCCCAACACATCCAACAGTGGAGACCTACCCACTTACTTACCTCCTCTAAGATGATGCACCACTACTCATCAACTATACAGTCAGCAACAAATTAACTTCCACCCTCCCACCGCAAAAACATTTCCGTACCTGCGGAAACAAGACATACCGCAATTGCCACCATCGAACTCTGGCCCATAGCGCTTCCATTCGTTGTCGTTGTCGTCGTCGTAAGTGAACGTCTCCTTCACTCTTTCACACACCCACGGCAGAGCTCCCTAGCCTTTCCCCTCCTTCGCCGCCACCCATCCAATTAATCACCCAGCCACCCATGCCCGCGAAGACAAACATACGGAGGCATAATAGCAGTAGTAGACCCTGTCGTCCATGCCAACAGTCGCATCGCACAATCCAGACGGAGACGCCACCGCCACCGCGAATCGCGCCAACATCCTGCATTGCCTACCATTCCACACATTCATCACATGTTACCGATGTGCGGGGGTCCAAAGCGCTGCAAAGCTAACATACATAAATATAACTACTAATGGGAAAAAAAGAAACAGGCACCTCAACAAGCAATCACTTAGGACTGCTACAAAGTACAGTCTGTGTAGTGATGCCCAAGCTTCACACTAGCCACTCCTTCTTCCTCCGCTCCTAACCCTGCTGCGTCCACCACACTCAGAGACACTAACTCATGCCGTCAAAGCCGAGCAACCTACCATTCAGCCATCACCGAGGCCCTCTACACAACATGTTTCACAGCAGGGATCATATCGACACAACAAACAACCCTCGTCCTGCACCCGCTCCTCCACCATCCATATGTGCGCCAACAACACGCATATCATAATGGTGAAAATAGCGCAGGTGAAGCAGGTAAAGGAGAACAGCACTTTCCCATCCAACATGTGGACGAACATTGATTCCATCGCTGCCCACAGGAAAAAGGACAACAACAACTCATTTAGCACAATCCAATCTTACCTGAGAAATGTGTAAAGTGATAACAAAGACAAGATTCGCACTCATTACTGCTACAGCTTCTTCTTCTTCAGTGTCCATTCTAGCACGAAAACGAGCTAAATAATGCATAATAAGATTTATAAATATGGTTAACACTTCGTAGTGAGAAAGCAAACAAATTACAAATTGCCGAAACAATCTTAACTTATCACTCGAGGTGTCATACAGCGAAAAGTGTACGTGAGTGGGCATCGTAGTTGGAAAACAAAACGTCCTAACAGCCATAATATGAGACTTTTGCGTTCACTTTACCAAAGTTGCAAGTCCCTTTATCAAATTGGACCTCATTCATCAAAACTCATTCTCACTAAAGTAAGGAACCGCTTAAAAACAGTTAAATCAATCGCACTCAATCCAAAGAAGTGTTTTGCATTAACAACATCAACGCGATCAGGCAGTGCAAATGGAAATCACAAAGTTATGAGAGCAACCGCGGCTGTTTCTGAAACGGTTGGTCTAACAAATAAACTGGTAAAGGCAAAAGCATACATCGACACACTCGTAAAATTGGTGCTTATTTTCAAGAAAGCACCAAGCACGTAATTTCCAAGCACGTAATTTCCAAGCACTCTGTTAGGTTTTAGCACCTCTCCACAAAATCACGCCCCAATGCTCAAATTCAAACATCAGTAAAAACAAATAACCTCACAAACCGCAAAAACAGTCGAAATTTACATCTGTACAGGAAAAAATGCACGTGAGAAGACCTTGCAGATAAAAAGACACCGTCAACAGCCACGTTAAGAGGCATTTGCGTCTACTCTAACAAGTATATGTATAAAGGAAACAAATCGACATTTAAAGTACCTCACAACAACTAGCTAACTAAAAATAATAAAAGGATACTTAATACTTACTGGCTTCCCAACTCTTGGCAGCAGATGAAGGCGCATTAATTCAGAAAATCTCTCCCCGAAAACACGTGCAAACTACGCAAGCCGCGCACAAATCTGGCTAATCAGTTCATCGCCAAAGGCCGACGTCATGTTTGCTGCCATCTGAAAACGCAGCTTACACCCCACCAGCCAACATGATGTTAGGCGTGCTCATCTTTTGCGAAGGTGATCGACACTTACAAGTTAATGTAGGTAAGGTCAGTCCATTGCTCCAATTGAGCAACGCGTTTATTCGTTTTGAATATGAACTTTGCTACAAAACACATGCTTGAAGTAAATAGACGTGCACGACTAATTGACAAAATGACATTCCTCGCTGTCGTTTAAACCACTTTTACGACTTGTTGGCAAACCTTACAGCATCACTATTATGCATTTATATTACTGACATACAAATATTAACAACTTTCTCATTTAGCGCGCTTTGTAAATTACCGTTAGTACGTTCGCTACTCAAATTATACGCAAAAGTCGAAAATGTTGGTATTTGTCGTACTTATAATTCCATCAAAAATACATAAAAATTCAAAGTTTGTTTGTTTTACCGAACGAACTTTGAACTGGTTAGTCAGAAATGTGCGCGGATTGCGTAGTTTGCACGTGTTTTCGGGGATAAATTTTCTGGATTAATGCGCCTTTATCCGCTGCCAAAAGTTGGGAAGCCAGTAAGTATTGAGTATCTTTTGATTATTTTTAGTTAGTCAATTGCTGTGAGGTAGTTTAAATGCCGATTTGTTTCCTTTATACACATACTTGTTAGAGTAGACGCAAATACCTCTTAATGTGGCTATTGACGGTTACTTTTCAACTGCAGGCTTGGTAGGTGGTGTTCACTCACCCGTCGTGCTGTCTGGACTAACGATTTCGTGAGTGGATGGGAGGATTGGTGGAAGAGTGTTGGCCGCCGCCGACTCCTGCCTACCCCCGAGACGGACAACCGATGATGACGATCCGTGTGTGGCGGGTGCTTGCATTGACTGCACCGTATCATTGTCGCCACCTCCCCAAGAGGCACCAACCACGTGGTTGGGTGGGGAGGCGCTGAGGTAGTGGGAGGTGGGCGTGCCACTGGTGGTGGGTGACATAGCTGACCCTTCTCCCTGCGCCTGCCCCTCACGGTCCTGGTGAGGAATGAGCAAGTCCTCCACTTCGTAGTTCACCTGTAAGCCTACGTGAAGGGAATAAGGAAGAAGGTGAAGTAGACGGAGAAGTGGTTCACTACACCGAATTGGTTGGAGAGTGAGTCTCATCAATGAATGAATGAAGGCATAAAATGAATGCGTGGAGGGAGTAGACATGAGAAACGAAGGATGAGATAGACCATGTTCACGCAACGTACTGGAGGATATGGATGACTGAGATGGGGAGGACTGGGACAGGATGGGTGAGGCCAGCGATGCTTGAGACGGCGATGATGGCATTAGCGTCTCCTCTTCCTCCGCGACCTCCTCCGGCTCCGTTGACTCCGATGGCTGCGTTGGCTGTGCAGGCTCCGCCTCCTCAATCACGACCAGCTCGCCCTCCTCTGAATCACACAGTGTTATTAGTGACGTTGACGCCGCTCAATCGCACACTTACCAGCAGATTGAACACTTGGAGCTGCACACAGACATCTCCGACGAGCTTCGCTCATCTGCATGTATCTGTACACGCAGAAGAGGATGCTCAGGAGGAAGTCTTCCCCGCTCTCGCAATATTAACCACGTAATTGCTCATTTTCTATTAACAGAAGACTGGTGGTTGTGATGGTGAAGTAACATCTGATGAGTGTGTGAAATGGTAGGCAATGCAGGATGTTGGAGTGATTCGCGGTGGCGATGGCGGTGGCGGCGGGGGCGTGTCCGTCTGGGTTGTGCGATGCGACTGTTGGCATGGACGACAGGGTCTACTACTGCTATTATGCCTCCGTATGTTTGTCTTCGCGGGCATGGGTGGCTGGGTGAGTAAGTGGGTGGGTGGCGGAGAAGGAGGGGAAAGGCCAGGGAGCTCTGCCGTGGGTGTGTGAAAGAGTGAAGGAGACGTTCACTTACGACGACGACAACGACAACGAATGGAAGCGCTATGGGCCAGAGTTCGATGGTGGCAATTGCGGTATGTTTTGTTTTCGCAGGTACGGAAATGTTTTTGCGGTGGGAGGGTGGAAGTTAATTTGTTACTGACTGTAAAGGTGATGAATGGTGGTGCATCATCTTAGAGGAGGTAAGTAAGTGGGTAGATCTCCACTGTTGGATGTGTTGGGCGCGAACTATTGGGAGGAAGTGGGGGCGACTGTCGTGCTTCCCTACTACTATTGCGACTTGGCCTTAGGAGTGAGAATGGATGGAAAAGGAGGGGATGGGAGGGACCGTGTAGGGAGTATCTGGGGTAGAAAGCTGGGGTGGTTTCCGACCTCATCTGGACTAATTACTATCGGGGTTGGGGCTGGGCTGAGGTTAGGATGGGATGTGGTTTGTACGCTGTGGCGTGTCACTTGGGTGGATTCGTGGTGGTCCCTCGTGTCGGCATGGGGATTGGGTGTTGTTTTTGAAGTTGTCAGTTTCCGTGTATTCTGAAAAGGTAGAAAGTGTTGGAGGAAAAGATGGTAATGTATTTTGCAGCCTTAAAGCACTAGCAGTAGTCAGTATTTGCGGTTGAACTAATTGGTGGAAAGGCTTAAACGCATTAAAGGGTGTGAATTTTAATATTACTAACTATATTCACTGATGCGAAAGCCTAAGTTGGCATTAGAGAAGGCGGATCGGTGGCCACGTTTGAAAGACTGTCTCCTTCTCTTCAAAAGTCGTTGAAAGGAGAAGTGTGGCGATTAGGTGTTGTTCAAAGCGATTGAGTGGGTCTTTCGCAGTAGTAAGGGACGATGTTTTAAAATGTGCATGTTTCATAGTCGTCGATGAAGACTGTTTCAGCGAGTGGTCTAGTGCATTCGAGGAAGCTGTGACTATGGCAGTGAAGGAAACAAATTATCTAGCAGAAATGTGAAAATGTGTCTGATATGGATCCACCCGAGTGTGTGACGAAGGTGGCTCTGATTAGAGCCAGTGCCTAAGTAATGCTGTAGCCTCGATTTTCAAAATTGGATTTCTTGTAGAAAAAGTGGCTAGAATAATGCAAAGGTGGTAGGATGGAAATGTCAGTCATGAAATAATATTTTGTGCTCGTGTATGCCGACTTACAAAGGGTAGTGGTGGGGACGTAGATTTGGATGGAATGAGCCTCCCTTTTGGGTGTTAGGCGGATGGGAGAGTGGAAGAGGATGGGAAAGTAGTGATGTGTTTGAAGTGATGGAAAAGGCGTCTTTTGCACTTGCAGCGAGCCAGGCGGTATGAATGTTTTACGGAGTGGCCTCGTGGACACATTGAGGTGAATGCTGGGACCAATTTTGCTTCCGTATCGGCCGGCGGTGTCATTGGTGGTGGTGGTGGTGGTGGCAGTAGTGCCGGCGATCGATCCTCCTTCAATGATCCATGGCTTCAATGAGCAGTCTTAAGGCGCTGTTTACCGACTCACTCACTCACCCACCAACTCACCCGCCAGCCCAAGCTCTGCCTGATGTCGTCAAGGGCATAGGATGTTTGGAAGAGGTGGTTGGAAGTACCCTCCCGTGTGTGCAGGAAACCACACGTGAACTTGTTCCCCTTCCCTTCCCTCCCCTGCCCTGTCCTGCCTTGCCCTGCCCTCCTGTTTTCCTCTCCCTTCTGCCGCCAACGCCGCTGCTGCTTCTGCTCCTTATGGTAATGTGAATACTTTAGCTATCATTATTGCTGCTACCATTGTTAATGCTCAACTATTGCTACTGTTGCAATCAGTAAAGGCGCCTCTCTTCCTTCGGAATATGCAGGATGTGTTGGATATTTAGGAGTAGGTTAGGGACACTACGCCGACTTTTAGTGATCATTTATTTACCCATTCATGATTTATTAACTCATTCCTGCCCGATTGTACATATTGACGAAGTTGTGAAGAAGTTGACTGGGCATTTAGCACCCTGCGTCATTGCTGGTGACATGGGCTGACGCAGTTGAGCTCTTGTCTGATGGCACCAATGAAAATATTATCCATTGCTCCTTTGAGGTGGTGCATCAGGCACAAAACAGTTGTTTGTGCGTCTACTCTCCTCCACTCATTCTGCACCATTTGGTGTGAGTTGGTATCTCTGCAGGTGGTCACGTGTAAGAACTCTCGGTCGACGAACGGGGGTCGCCAGTTCAATCATGGAAGAGCAATTGCTGACCGAAAGTGCCCACAACAGCCTCTGGAAGTGCATCGAAATGGAGATCGGTTAAGCAAGCGTATTTGACGCAGTTGAAATCAGCGCCCTGAGGTAGTATCAACCGCCGGGACCGTCTCTGAAAGGATAGCTGAGAAATGTCACTACATAACTGAAATGAGTAGAACCTTGATTACAAGTTCATTATAACATGCATACATGAGAGTTCTTCCAGAATTCCAGACAATGGTCCTCCATAGCCTAGAATTTTATTGTTCTTATGTGACCATCTAACACTCGTTTTCTAATCAGTCGAGCTGCTGTGCAAAAAATAAAAATAACTATTCTTATGACAGGTCTATCTTACAATTTTTCCATTGGCTACCACTCAGCCAATCAGATGTTCCAGAAGTCTTTTCACGGTCAACAAGAAATCTGACCAATTAAAAGAAACGGAACATGTAATTAGACTTTTCCCGACATAAATCCGATGTTTGCTTGCAGCTATGCAGGCTGGTTTGTGGACATAAAAACCTCCTGGAACTCGTCACTTTCCATTGGCTATTGACCAGCGAATCAGATGGCGTTTAGCCGAGAAGAGATTTACGGTCGCCTTAGGGGATACCTGGATCGGCATTTTGGGGTCTGCGTCAAATCATCTTAGTTCTAATCTCACAACAAGTACATGATATCATTGTTGTAAGTCGACAGAGCAACCCAATTCATGGTAAATGAGATTTGGGAACGATTTTGTATCAAGTATTAAGTTACCTTGCTTCGCAAGGGATTGTCCTGACCACTGCCTATTCAATATCGAAACAAAAGCTAAGTTTGACAAGCGCAAAGCCACTTAAATAAACATTTTGCTATTCTTCTGCGACTTTTAATGCGACTTTATTCGACATTACCCAAGCTAGCTTCTTTTGAGCAAAACAACGCAGTCCTCATGAGTTCTCCCCTGCCCCGTGGAGGTACATATGTAATTGTGTAAATGAAACGCTGGAGCCAATGACAAATCATTGCGTTTCCACTTGTGAGGGTCATAGCACTCCTCAGAATGTGAAAATTTAAGCACCTTGCAACATCCCTAGACTGCCTTGAAGGCAAAAGAGGGCGCATTACTATGGCAGAATATGCATATTCAATAAACAGAGGGCACGGGGATGCTGGCATGTCCCAGAGGCCAGGCCACGTGACTAGGACAGCATGGCCACCTGAGTCAGGGTACCGAAACGGGCAGTCAAACAAATAAGGTATTACACACTCGTTCCTCAATGCGTGTGTGTGAACTGGAACACCCCATCAGGAACCGACGCCAGCATTGTTGCCTGCTCCATTGCTAACACATTCGACACTGAGGTGTGGAAGCAGCATTATCTCCCTTTGACGACGAGTTTCACCTCTTATAATCTAAAGCCAAATCAAACCACTTCTGTCGCCGTTTGTGCACGCATTGATGGGAGAGATTCTGACGACAGAGAGCACCTTGGTGCCCCACACCTGCTTTGGAGCGCGATGAGTTCTCTATGGTCGATTTTACTGAAAGCTGAACCACCACTACTACCACTACTACTACTGTTTAGGACTAGCCATATCCACTAGAATCAATTCTGCAACGCTGCTCATGTATCGTAACCGCTACTACTAATTAAGATCGCAGACTCATTAGTAGTAGTACTGCCTGGCACTAAATGAACTACTGCCGAGATTTGGTTAGATGCTCCTCAATGTGAGCAGTTACCAGTTAGTTGACGTGTAGAATTCGACACTAATTATTGCTATTATAATGGGGCAAATTTATGGTTGTATCAAATGGGGGAGGAGAAAGCGTCTGTCACGACTGGAAGAAGCCCCTCAAAGATCCGCAGACCTGCCCAGACTTCTACTGCAGTAACCACGACTGGCGGTGACTCGACCTGCGCTGCTTTGGCCATTGTAACTCTACTAGCTTTCATGGCTTTTCCAGTAGGTCCATACAACCAATCACCAAGCGCATCAGCTGCTATAACTAGTGCAGCCCCCTGTTTGCGTTCATCAAAAGAGCTGTTTATTTTCTACTGCAGATTTTATTAAATACGGAAGATGGTTAGAATGACAATCATCCACCCATGCAGCGCTTTTAGTTCCACTAAAATGTGCAACTGCTGTAAACAATTGTTAAATGGCAACGGACTAAAGATGTTAGAATTTGCATTCGTCTTCATCGACACTGGAAGGGGATTACCCCTGTGAGGTGGGTAATCGGAACCCACTGAACTGCAATGATGCATATCTTAGGAGGGAATGAAAGACAACGCTGTGATGCTGGGTGCGCCCTCAAATCCTCAGTGAGAAACGCTGCTGTTTCGAGCTACACACCTAGCAACAAACCATGCATTTGTCAGGTAGTTACCTGATTGGTCAAAACATTATCACGCCTTACTGAAACCCCATCAAAGAATCTCACCAGTTTAGAACGTTGGCAATTTCTCAGTAACTACTCCTACCTGTAAGAATCCAGGTGGGAATATGGAATGGCGCCGCTGACTGCAACAGGTGACTTACCCGATTATGCGGCCCAGCTCGTGCCTAATTCATCCACGATTCGGCACAAAGCAGTTGTCTTGTGCACCCCATATTTACTATCTTCTCTTTGCGGTAAATCCATAGCTCGTCTTCGAATGTGCAAAAGAGCCCTTTGAAAGTGTTTGCTGGTAACTTCCACTGCCGGTTCCGTAGAGGTAGGTGGGACTGCCGACTGCTTTGGTTGGCTTAAATGTTTAGCCAATAGCTTTAATGAAATTGACTAACCTCGTTTATTTCTTTGAGGACTTAAATTTTTGCAAGTGACCCATCGCTGCAACAGCACTCGCTCGCCACCTCAATGGACGACCACCATCATTGCGCATCGACCTCAGTAGAACTGGGCGAACCCCATCAGACCGGCAAATTTGGGTCTTTCACTACCATTAACACGCTTTTATGAGGACCTGGTCAAGTAATGAATAGGTTGTGAACATCGCATAGCAGAGAGGAACAACGAGTTGAAGCCAACTCGAAGTACTGCGACAATTCAAGCATCTCCTGCTCTGTTACTGGGAAATCATCCAGTGCAATGGAAGCTGTGAATTATAATGTTGCACTTAGCTGAAGTCACCTTTTAACAGTCTCATTCCAAATTGATGGGTGAACTGCTTTCATACAGACCAGAGTGCTCCGTTTTGTGCAATTTCTAAGTACAATGGCAGCGTTATGCCGGCGCGTTCGAAAAGGTGTGCAATGAGTTCAGCGCTTGTCTCTCCCTTCTAGGCCTTCATCCCCTTGGAACAAAGAGAGAGATACCAGGTAGAGAAAATTTTCTGTTGCCAGTATGACAAAGAGCGTAGCGTGATGAGGTTCGTGCCCGTTTGACAGAGAACACTCCTCTCTCGAAAGTGATTAATGATGCTTTTGCACGAGAAAACCGCATCTACTGAATGCCTTTGGCCAAAGAGGACGAGTCAGCCTACCACACCTACATCAGCTAGGCCGACATACCAAAGCCTTCTATGTGAGCAGGATGGAGTGGGTGATAATGAGGCGAACATTAGTGGATTGGGTGAGTGGGTGGGTGTTAGAGGCGCCACTACTTTAAAATATTGATCAACGGTGTCAGTTCTAGTGAGAACTGATTGAGCAGGTTTGTCAGCGATCCAGCTCACCGACTTTGCGAAAAACATTCCGTAATATAGCAAGTTAATGGACATGCAAATTTCCAGAGGGCTCTTTCCACCTCACATCTCGCATTGCCTATCCTGTAGCGTCCCGAGGCTTCCTCGAAGGCAAAAGAAGACAGAATGCTATAGCAGAATATACATATTTACATATATTCAACGAACTGAGGAAAATAGTTTGCTGGCATCGCCTGGAGGCCAGCCCACGCAGCTAGGGCAGTACGGCCACCTCTGTGACCTTGGCCGAAACCGGTATTTCCAACAAACAATGTACTACATCTCTTTTCATCATCGGCTACCATGTTATTCTAACGCCTCACACTCTGCATAAGATCGCCGAAATTGTGCAACGACAAACTGAACTAGAGTGATTGGCCTGCCGTCGAATCAGCATAAACACAAAGCAGTGGCTAAACAATAGCGTGCCGTTGCGTAGCAATGACAAGGAGGCACTATCTCTCGTAGGCAACGATTCGCAAGCGTAATCCCTCCCACACCGCAACATAACTGCCACGGTCCGGTAACGCATGCGAACAGACCTGGTAATGGGTGAGTAGACTCATTCACAAAATTGTTTCTACGCCATCCTTTCCACCCTGGCGTAAGTAGCCAGGATATGAGTTCACATCAGCGGGCCAATGCAAGATGTCAGATAATAATTGTGAGATCAAATAATTCACTTTCAGCAGTACCACATTTTGGTAGCAAAAACAGCTCTAAGTATGCACATCACAATCTCAGTTAAATATAAATTTGGTGCTTAAAATATTTGCACTAAGATATGTATTGTTGCATTTGCCATTATGCGAGGCATCGCTAACCCACAAATTCCACATTACAAAATTTAATACACGCAAAAAATTGCATTGATTGTGCTTGTTAATGCGTTACTCTTATCACACAAATCATCCCTTGTTTTTAATTGTCGTTGCCATGACCACAATCGACGCTTCGCTCTAAGGTGACGACGCGGTGTTTTGAGTGACATTTCTGCTGGCTCAACGTCTCCTCCTGTGGTAATGGCGATTTCTCACATTGAATCATTGTTATGGACGGGCAAAAGGGCTACCAAGTTCGTGTTTGTATTATTTGCTGTAGTGCTACAATTTGAAGCATTTTGTCTGATAAGTTTATTTTTACACGTTTTAATTATGATATTTGTTAATGTGGATAGCTGCTGAAGATGGGTCGACCTTAACAAGTTTAGGTTGACTGGATGCAGTTGTCATGCAAACAACACCATCAATGCGAGTTGATGAGAAAGAGATGACGTTGCGAAGTTAGTTGCATCCTGGTCCACTGAGGCCAATGGCAGCTTCTGTTGGTGGCGTCTGCACGTTGTCACTTCTACTCCAACTGAGCACTGGTGATGCTCCCTCGGATCACCTTTTCTCGCTATCAGACGTACAAGGCGGCGTAATGATTGGCCAATTAGAGAGGGACTGAAGCTCATTGCCCTGCTCCAATTGAGCAATGCGAAGCTCACGTACGCAAGCAGAAATGCTGTGTAGACCATTTCTCTGTCCGACAGCGTCGCAATCAGATCGCCCAAAAATTAAATTGCGACGATGCGGCCAACAAATCAAATAAAGGGATTGAACTTGTGAAGAGTTGTCTTGTAAGATTGATTGGGATGATGAGAATGAGGTCGAGGTGGAGAAGGGAGGAGAAGGAGGAGTAATAGGTATAGTTATGTATTTATAAGTTTAAAGGTGTAAGGCTGCTAAGTTTCATCTGTTAAGTTGTTTGATTTTGTGATTTGTTTGTGCATGTGTGGTGTTTAGAGATTGCTTGGGATTTAAAGGTGCTGAGTGCATTATAGACGCGTAGGTGGAGGGATTCAGATCGTGGATTTAGCATGATCCGTGGCTCAAAGGTCACACTTCCCATTGTTTTAGCCTTCTCCTCATGTCTACCACCACAGGATGGTGAAGACTATATGGCATTCTAGTGGTTGCAGTGATGCTCAAGCCAGCTCTAGACTGGTGCCTACAGCAAGGCCTAACTAGTCTGTCGCCGTCGCGGTCTTCGAACAGCAACGCTGACAGGAGTCCACTGTCTGTGTGCTGTCTTTGCAAGCCGCTACTCGAAATGGCGCATGCCCCAATTTGTGTTCATTAAGACTGATTCCACTAACTCTTCCTCCTCTACTATGCCACGCTGATGTTCAGGCATCTTGGCAGAATGGAGCATGATGTAGTGCTCACGAGTCCTAATTACGCCCGTGGTGTAAAGATGGTGCAATGAGGTAGTGAATGAGCACATCCGAGTATCTCAGTGAGTTCACTGGAGCGATTGATGCGACGGCGAACAGAATTCTCATCAATTGTAAACGACGTTTGCTCTATTAAGTAAACGGAAAAGTGCAAAAATTGTTAGAAGAGATTAGGTTGAAATGGATGTACACGAAATTTTGTTGCCGCATATGAACAGTCTTTATCCGTTTACATCTGTCAATGTGTATCCACTCTACAATTCACTTTGTAACACTTCGTGCATTTGACAGGAAATTTGTGACAGCAGACTAAACAGCCACATTCCACTAAACTTCAATGCGTTTGCACCCAATTAACTTCATATGAAGCCGTCGATATCACTTTGACTGCGACGTCTTCCCCCACCACCGATGCCGCTGTCAATTCCTATAGTATTGCATCATTCATTAGAGTAATGCATGCAGGCTATACTTCACAATCGAACACAATGCAAAGGGATACAATTATGTGGGATAGGAACCAACTGTACGAAATAGCGCAAACGAGTGAACAAGAGTAGTGGAGGCGATTGAAAGAATTGCAGATGATTGAAATGTTACAAAGTGTGCCAGCGGCTCCGAGCGTTCCACATCCGTCACTTATCCATGTACTAACCCGGATTGGCGTAGCATAACTTCAGTGGTGTTCAAATCCACGGGCATCCACGCGAAGCAACCGCTGGCGTCTACTAAGTGTTCACTGCTTACATTTCTTACCCTCAACTTTCCTTACCAGCTGTGCTACACTTAGTAACTCATTGCGATTTCTTCCTGTTTGCTCCTGTCAGATTTTTGATCAAACGCATTTTGAGCACAAGAGGAAAAGTACCGCTTTTACGACTACAAATATGTACCCCTAGACGTTAACATTACCCAAATTAGTGACAGAATTTTGCTTCCCATTGGTAAGTGAACCTGTGCGTTCAAGCAAAGTACATAAAGTGAGGGGTGTTGCGTCCACACCGTTGAGTCTACACCTTCTTCTCAAGTAGCATTGCTGCTCATTGTCGGCCAACTTCTTTTCAACCGTCAGTTTTCTGTTTTAACAATCCACTTCTCGAGTTGGCGCATGTCGCAATCTTGTATAAAAGGGCTCATTCCATAGCCTCTTCCTTCTCTTTGTCGCTGCTATCCATGTGGCTCACTAACAGTCAGGGAACTAGCGATGCTGCCAGAGTGATCGGATGGCATGGAGAAGGAATACGTCCTCCAGAACTCAGCCTACACCTCTGACTCAAAGGGGACCAACACATGAGTAACTGTGCGCAAACAAGTAGTCAAATGCGTTCATTGTAGTAATTAGTGTACTGGAGCACAGAGTCAACACTAAATGGGCAGTAAAGAGCAAATTGTTGCAATCCTTCGTGGCGATGTACTTGCAGAATGTACAACAGTTACTGTTCTAGCGTCGCAAATGCGTCTTGACGGATTTTCACTGTGTCATGAATACTGTCCTGTAGAAGATCCTCAGTATCTGTAACTGCCTTCTGTATGATATCGAAACGTGAACTTAGCTGCATTTCCAACAGTCAGTCAGCCATTCATTGAAACGATTAAAGCTTTACAGAATTGAGTGAATTAAAAATTGTGAATTAATTTATGATCGAATGAATGCATTTTAAGCAAAATTGATGAATTCGATTTTTACGCACGCAGGATTGACTATAACGATGCCTGACAAATAATCTTAGGAGCTGCAATCCTTAAATGATTAATGCGGTTGCATCTGTGCGTCTTCAGATGATACCATCGACATCACTTTAACCACCTCACATTCCAATGCAGTAATACATGCAGCCGGTGCTGCGCAACCGAAGGCAATGCAATGCGGTGCAATCGGACACGATGTGGTAAAAATTATTAAACTGCACAAACTGGCACAAATGGGTGGAGGGAAGCTCAGAATAGCGGAGAGATTCAGGGTAAGATGAAGTAAGGTGTGGAGGAGTGAATTGCCGTAAAGTAAGGCAGCAACTCTAGCATATCCCAGATGAGCATTCACGCTCCTTATTCTCTACACGACGTGATCACAAAAACTATAATAATTCACCCACAGCAAAAGCTAGGTGTAAACAGTAATTTTGTTAAATGCGTACTCAGAAAGCAGTACCGACATTTTGCAATCTTGGCAAATATGAATATCGTGTGTACAAAGTTGACTCAATCATTGAGTGATGGATTGGGTGCTTCTCTAGATCGTAGTGCTGATAGCACAAGCAAAAGGGATTAGAAAGACCCGTCCAAGTAAAGACCGACTTATAGGAGCCTTCATATGGGGATGTGAAGATAATTGCAGAAGAGTGTTTGGTCACAGACATGATGCTAGTCGCTTTAGCAAATGCACATCAGAGGTGGAATTCGTCTCAAATACCAAAACGTTCGCGCTATTTACTGTCACTCACGCACCTGCCTATCTGCGTTGGTTGGCAATATTGACACAAGTGCCAGTTGACGTGTCAAATGGGTCGAGCCTTCTGTTAGCAGTATGAAATAGGCTGCGAAATGGAACAGGTCACCGGCTAAGAAGCGATCTGCACTATTCAATTACTCGAACAACACACAGTGCATGCTGCAGTGGCGAGGGTGGTCACTCTAAAACAGCAGATTTTGAAGGTGACTTCTAAGCAATACCCCAAGTGACCTGATGCAGTAACGTAGTCTAAGAAATCCACTTAAAATTAAAGTGGCGCAGAAAACGAATAAACTGCTAGGAGTCCCGTGCTGTGTGTGATTGCCTAAACAACATCTTAACTAAGGTCACTCATAGGGCTCAAATAGATTTCTCCAAGCCACAAATTTAAGGGGACACTCGTTTAGTTCCCATTAAGATCGTAACTAGGTAAGAAATGGAGCAATGTCTGAGCTGGCCACGGTGCAACCTGTTTAAATGGCTGGCTAGGTTTTCGACAGAGAGACCAGTAGTTGTAAGCAAGTTTTGTCCCCGACCAGCGATTCTGTGTGAGTAGATAGACAAGTTCGAGGTTAGCTAGTTGAGCAGCCAGCCAGCAACGTGTACACACGCTAGTCCAGTAGCGTCTTAAATCCACGTCATCGAATAGCTACTACCTCTCGTACCTGGCGAATCAGTGCACCACCAAAAAGTGGTGCCATCCTAATTCACACTAAAGGCGCCATCGTTAATTTAAGCATCGCATAATCACCCCACAACAGTGATTTTCAGGTAGCTAGTGCTGTCTACCTTGGGGTAAAGATATTACATCACCTTGTGCCCTTCGTGCGTTGGCTCGCGGATCAGCAGTTCAATTCGCCTGATGATGGTGTTGTCGGACAGCGAATTGGTCTGAACACTGCTTTTCAGCGCTTACCTGCAATGCAGCACAACCCTCATCAATTTTCCCCATTAATCAGGCTAACAACTAGAAGTGCTTGCTGCCTGCTCCTACTCTGCCTGTCTTGAGAGAATGCAATGCGAGACTGCCTGCATATTAAGAGATTGTCTGGAGGAAGCGATCGAATGAAGGACCAAAACCGAAGGACTTCGGTCTATCAAAGTCACATTTATTTGCGATTGAGGTCAGTGTCCTCCTTTGTTTCTCCTCTGCGATTCCCTTTTTCTTTACCCTATAGTAAGATCGCCACATCGTGCGCTTCTTTCCATTTCTTCTGGAGCTGAAGAGTGATGAGTAAGCAAAGAGACTGCAATCGCTGGTGTCTTGATGGGCAGTCAGGAGATGAATAAGGCTTCCTGGTCTCACTCTTCCCACTGCATGAGAATGAAGGCCAAGGAGGGAGGACAAGCACCAAACCTATTGTACATCCTCGTGAATCCGCTAGTAAACTATTGCTATTACACCCAGTAATTCCGCACATAGGTGCAGTCCCGTTCTGTCTGGATGCCATCTTTACACAAAAGTTGGTCGAGACCGTCAAAAAATGGTCTTATTAAGGTGTATCATCATGGCGCATAGCTTCCATGACACCGGATGATCAACCGTTTACGAGGTAAGAGATGCTATGACAATGACACTATTTTGGATTAAATCTAACTCGTGGTTCCTCATTGTTATGTAATGTTCATCATTTTGCTGGCAGTGGAAGGTAAGCAGAACCGATCGAATGCATTAACCTGATGGACAACTAAAGGCAATGCGCACTGATGGTAGCCAATGATGGTAGATGACGGGAAAGGTAACCAGAGAATAAAGCAACAGTGCTGTTGCAATAATGGATCACTTTCTTACATTTAGAGGCTTAGAGCCACCGAAGGAGGTCGACTTATATCATTAACGCTGCTCGTAAAGCAGTCAGTGCTGATAAGAATATTGTCTGCGTTTGAGGAATAGGAGGAGAGGAAAGAGAAAGTAGCTGAATTGGTACTCACAGCGACCTCTCACTAACATGTGGTCCGAGTCAACTGCAAACACCTTTAAAAGGCTGCTTTGTGCATAAACAAACAAAATTAGTTTATTGATTACTCAACCACGGTGCTTGCCAGTGTGCGCTGGTGCTGAAAACGGAGTTTAACCTGCCAAGCCCAAGTTGACTGCATTGCAGCAGTCAAGTCCAAATAGATAAAAATGGTGCGCAAGGCGATTTCCTGGCCGATAATGCCACTATGTAACTAAAGTGCGAAAATTGCGAAGTGGCTGGTTTAACGCTCAGAGGAGATGAGCTGGAGAGTTAAGTCTGTGATTAGTTGCACGGAACGTTCGGCGAACACGTTTCTCGCCATGAATTTGTAGTTTTCTGCCTTCGAGCGCTCGCTACCTGTTCTCACTCTACTCGTTCTGATGGAATAAATGCAATCAGAGCTCTTTGCTTACTTGCAATTTATTGTGGATGGATGCTGTTGCACCCACACCTCCCTTTGCTGTCCGACAAGTGCGTGTGTAGGAAAGCGGAAGGGCAAAACCCACTGTGTCCCAATCAAAAGCGACACTCATGATGCTAACGTTGACCATGTGTCGACCACCCTCACGAAAGATATACATTTCCCCACACTGCTCTGCACAGGTGAGTTCCGACAATGTTTACTCAGAATACTACCAACGTATCAACAAGATTTTTACTTCAAAAAGTCGCCAAGGCACCTCTGATGCAGCGACGGAACATCATTCACCTTGACCATTCCCACACACCACCTATTCACCCATCTCATCGCCTTCTCATCCTCACGATGCTCAATTCTCCTTAACCTGGTGCTGCGTGGCGCGGAAAGATTTCACCTGTGTACATTCGTAGTTGTTAGCTACTCGGAGGAGAGCAAGAGCTGAATCGAGTCCACTCACCGACTCAGTCATCTGCCCCGCTTCGTCTTTTCCATACAACCTAAGTCAAACCACGATTTGGAAGAAAGACAAAATTAAACAGTTTCTACGGTGTCTATTTATTTTAATTCACCATGCTAACATCCAGATCGCAGTCAAATAACGGTGCTGAAGATTCCACTGGCAATTCATGGTCATTGTTTGCACGATTGATGCAAATGAGAGGTGGTGGAGACGCATCTCTCTACGCTGGCTGAATCGCAGCATGCAATTGTTGGAAATAGTTTTTGATAAGCATGAGTCTCGTTTCGAAACCCTCGTCATCATCTATCATGGAGGGAGAAGTATGTACTGTGAGGGATGATAACCCTCACCAGTTTGTTCCGTTTATTACATCGCCAACGATGGAGATTGATACCCGCCTGCATTCTCCTCCTCATTCTATGGAAGTGAGAATCAAGAAAGAGTCAACAAATGTCAATCTCTCGCACACTTCAAAGCAGGTAGCGCACACCTGCCTGCTCGAAGCAAGCAGACTGTGCAGACATTGTCTGTTCCGTGACTGAGCCAATAATGAGTGCAAAACAGAGGCACACCATGGTTGCATACCCTGCGGAGGCCACATGCATACAGCACCGATGCACACCGTCTGAGGCACAGCTGCTACGTAGAGGCTGCTGCCAGCAGTAGTGTACCAGCATATCCGTGGAGGTGTGCGGGTAGGCTCGATGTTCATTTTTTCCCATTTGATTTTCGATTCCTTGATAGCAGTGCATTAAATGCAGGTTGGTATCAATCATTTTCGTGAGTGACAGGATGAATGGGGCAGGGTGATGAGGATTAACCACTGCCTCATCCACTGATGAGGAAGCATGTCCAGCCGCATCAGCACGTCGGCCTAATTGCTATACATACACTTGACTAAGTAGCCCTCACTGTTTGGCGAGAAGCTTTCGGCGAACACGCATCCGTCATTCGTCTGCGAGGGAGAGGTGAACTCTCAGGACTAGCAATAACACACATCACTCTGCCTCGTCCATTACATCACCATCGCAGAGTGCCCCCTGCCCACTCTTTCGTTACCCGATACGAGGATGTGGAAGCCTAAGATAAAAGATTAGTGAACTACCTATGATATGTTGCATTAAAATTGATTAGGTAGAGATTAAATGGCCACAATCTAGTTACTTATGCGATTACATCTGACCGACAAGCTGATATTGTGGCAGGTAGGCATAGAAAGACGTCTCGCTGACTCATTTTGTGATCCGGCATTATTGTCGTCACCGAAATGTGGGAAGTGAAACTAGCACTTGATGTGGCTAAAAGTTTATTTGAATTATACCACAATGCCAGAGTGAAAGAGGACAGAAAGTAAGGAGCACTTGCAACCAAGCAGCAAAAGCTGCAAAGAAAAATTGAAATTGACAGGAACACCTCTACTGCCAACGTCACCATGTTGACTGCATTGCGACAGCAATTCGCCAGTGCAAAGACTAGGTTCGTGCAGAAGAAGGCTGCGCAGATTACTTCATCCTCCGACAGCGCCATCACAAAACTACCGAACGATGAAACTTGCGACGGTGTAGCTGCCTTGTCTGTCTTCGGCTAGAAGACGAGGATTTGGAAATGAGTTGCGTGAGTAACAGCATCCAATCAAACAAGCGTGCCGGACGCGAGTAGATGGATTAGATGGACGGCCTCCAGACAGAGCGAAGCAGTTCCTTTGTGTGCATCTACTGGGTGCAATGGCCACAGTTTACTAACGCATTCGAAAAGTGCACAATAGATTAAGCGATTGCCGCCCTCACCTTGGATGCAATGAAAAGATTAGGCTAAGAAGCCATATTCACTCATTGTCCGTCCCTCATATCTGCAGTGATTTCGGTGCCTACGCCTACTCATTACTACACAGGTGCTGAAGAAAAAGCGGTTGAAGCGCAGGATGTAGCGAAATCACTTTTTGAATCATGCGATCATACAAAATGGTTAGGAGCTGGAAGTGGTAAAGGAGGGACAAATAAGGCCACTTGCTCCTCGCTCATCATTGCACAAAAGAAGCTTTGGTGCTGAATCTGCGACATTTCAATGGATTTGTTAATTTCTGTGGCTACATTCGCGCATCCTCTTGCTCCCATCTTCTGCATAGGTTTCATTCCCTCAAAAAGACTAGGGTGAGAGCAGACAGGGAGCATTCTTCATTGGTGATATGATGTTAGTTCGGTGAATGTTCTACTTTGCTGAAGGCAGATGAAGACTGTTCGGCAGCTTGAGACGTGTTCGTCGAACGCATCTCGTCTAACTTTGAGGACTAATTAGCCAAGCATATATAAACGTGTCGATCTGACGAAGTGGCTACACATCCGTCTCCACTAATTATGCTGTGGTCGGTCTGGTCGTAGAATTCGGCAGCGTTGCAGCAGCACCAATCGCATTAACAGTGGCGGTAAGCAACAGCACCGGTTCTGGATACTGATACCCACCTGCATCCGATCTACTCGTTTTGAGTGAATGAGAACCAAGTAAGGAAAGACGAACTCCGCAACTTCACACGCCCTTGCGAATGCTGCCCCGATAAGTTTTGAGACTCGATGAACTTTGTCCTTACAAGCATTCAGTGAAAATCACCGTCTCATGTCGATGCGTACACTTCTTGCATGGTTGATGTCATGGGAGGTGTCCTTTCGACCCAAGTGAGTTCTCGTAGTCTTCGCGGCTTTAGGGATCCACCGGGCCGTGTGATACCTGTTTTGACAACGCCCCAAGTGGCATCAATCACATCACTTGAAAGCGAATTCTCGAAGTAATAAAATGAAAGCACTGCTTAAAGAGCTGATCGCAATGCGTGCAAAGGTAAGGACATTCGTCTTCCCTTCTTGATTTCTACACTCTTGGAACAAGCATAGTGTGAACAGTTGGTACGCAAAGCCTCATAGAATCAAATTGCTCGAGTCTGGCGCGCTCGGGTTATTGGGAGCTGCTGCGCACGCAGTTCAGTTTCAAATCCTCGTTTTCTTGTTGACGACAGATAAGGCTATCAAGGGAGGTAATGGTCTGCGTAGCCTTCTTCTGCACATACCGAGGCTGCGCATTAGTTAACTGCAGCTTTAACTATGGCATAGTGGCATGATTCAAATCAAGTTTCGTTCAATTCAAGTGCTAATTTTCATTACTCATTTTGGGGCGCACAGGATGAAGGGAATGGGATAAGCAACGGTGCTTTAGGGTGGGTAGGTGAGTAGGTGTGAGGGACGCCAATAGTAACCTGTAGGAGGTGGTCAGGATTAATCAAATAAATAGGAAAAGGAAGCAGTAGTTGATGCGGATAATCCACTAGAATAACCAATACGCCAAATTTCCTCGCATTCGATGACTTCAGACCTCATGTGGGGTCGTCGGAGTGAAGTCTGTGACAAACCAGACAAAGGTATTTGCCCAGCCAGCATAAGCATAGACACAGGGGTGATTACCTCAGGTTGAGTGGATTCTCCAGCGGTTTCATAATCCGTTTCAACAACTTCTGAAGGATTTCGCTTTTGCATTTTGTTAGTTGTTGAGGTAGTGCCTGGTCGTATTATTTAGAGCAGTCAGCCTCTCAGCATCCCAGCTACCCACAATCGATTCAGCACTAAACTCTCGGATATTGACAAGGTGAATGACATTTTTTATCACTAAAACTAGTCGGAAAATGCAGCATTGAAGACTCTATCCCAAAAGCATTTGGTCTTTACTGGAAGAGACTTGCTTAACAGAGGGATCAAGTGATCAAGACGGACGCCTTGAGACAAGAAAAGGAGACAATGGCTTACATTGTGTTCGTCCCTACGCAAAGTTATTCAATGGACTACAATAAGCCACAGTTGTGTTAACGTATAAGTGGAAATGAGAAAATTTACGATATGCAACTTCGTCACCATTAAGTGGTAAGATGAGCAAATCTCCAGTTCTCAAATTTCACTGATGGTATTGACGCACTCCAGAGAACATTGACAAAGTAACACAATCGCTAGCTGTCGATCAGGCTAATTTTCAGTTGATTTGCTGCTCTGACCAGTCACGCACACATCGAATTGAACGACAGAATGTCAGGCTGTATAAAAACCCAACGAACTCTGGCAGAGTGCGTTGTCCATCTAAGTTGTCAATTGCTATTTAATCGTCATAATCATAACACATGCCAAAAGATAAGTCAGTCAACGTCGACAATTTGTGCAGTAGCTAATTTAAAAATTCGCTTCCTTTCTTACTTGGTTGCCAACGTGGCTAGCTGATTGGCCGGAAGTGTGTTTAGAGCATGGCAATTTAGCTGAGTGGACAGAAGAAGCAGGTGGTGAGTAGCTGCTGGTTAACCCGGAGCCACAGTCACGCCCTACATTCAGCTTGTCGTCGACTAGACCATCCAATTGAACCACAGATCTGCAAGTCAACGGGGGACTCCGAATGGTATGGTAATAAATGTTTACAAGCAAAGTGGGAAATGACTAATTGACATTAGTGATGCACACACGGAGAATGACAATGGTGACTTTTTAAAGACTGTATCTGAACTCTTTAGGGAAGGACGTGGGATGAATACGTGACTGCGTAAAATGGGTTAGCAGAAAGGCATATCGTGGAAGTCTTTGACGTCGCAGTGGTTCACATCGCCACATTATGACATTGGTTAATAAAGGGAGAAGATTGTGCTTCCATGTCTGGGTGGACGCTGGTCCATTCATTGTTTGAATGTGCTAATAACATTCACTCTCTCGCCTATCGAAACCCAAAGTTGGATATTCCGGATACTTGACATTAGATTCCACTTCTTACTTTAGTCCTCAGTAAAACTGGCTGTTTGAAGGTAACCTTAAGGGTGTTGGGTGAATTGGAAGAGGTGCACGGTTTGTCAACGTTAGCAAATGGTTCGGTGGCAAAATGGTAAATCAGAGTCGAAAGAAGTGATGGAGGGCCTTTCCTACACTCCAATTCCCTTGCACTATGGCAAGATATTTCGATTCAAATAAAGTCCTTTGCCATATCAGGTCCTCATTTTTGCCAACTACTTGAGCGACATCGGGCAAAAGGTAGTAACGTAAACATTTGTGGTTCGCGAAAATCATCAGTGAGTGAGAAGTGGCACATAATGGCAGTAGCTGCAGCCACAATGACGATAACTGGTCCGCTAGTCAACGAGAGAGCTGCAGTATCAACCGATTCCACGCACAAATGCCTGTAATGATGTCCTCACGTCTCCTCTTACAGCACTAAGTCTTAATTGCATTAGCCCGGAATATTGTTGAGCTCACGAATTGCAACTCTAAGCATTTACTTCTCAAAAACAGGTTTTACGCATGAGAACCTATAAAATCTGTGCACATGGTTTCGCAGGCCTTTGATGTTGGGGTAGCCACAAGCACAGAAGCATCGTTGGCGTCTCTTGCTAAGAGAGACGCGAAATCGAGCGTTTCGGCCACAATGGTGAAGGCAACGACGATTGTGGACACTAGGCGAAGAGGTCGCATCCCTGTCTGGGTCGGAATCGTCACAAAAGAGACGACGACTTACGTCGTTGTTGCGCCTGCTGCCTTGTCGTTGTCGCAGTGATTGGAATCGCTGCTGCAAGGAGGACCTCTGGGTGCTCTACAAATGAGGCTGCCCAAGCAAGGCTGCGGGGTGGCAGGATGGTTAACTAGCGGGCTGTTTGGGAATCGAACAAATCCAATACACTTAGGCACTAAGTCACCCCACTCACTGCAACACTCCCGCTCGTGGACGCCATGAAAAGCACCTCTTTGGATAGGTCGTTCATGCGTGGAAACGCGACAACTCCGCCTTCCCTCCTTGTCGCTACCACCGCAGAAAATAACAGAGGTCGATGACTTTATAATTCGCCTATGGTGACGTTGTGGTAGTGCTTATCACAATCCTCCATCTTGAGAGGGTGACTATTTTAAAGTTCTTGGTTTGTGTAAGGTGCGATTTCGCCCTCAGAGCCACTCACCGATGCCTCCATGCTGATCGCATGGGACGTAAAGAAAAATAATTCTTCTTAATTTTTTCCTTAGCGAATAAGGCCTCACTAGCCTTAATCTTGCCAATCTAAGATGTCTCACTGTCTACCAAACCACAAAAAAACAAATTTCCAGCATAGCAAACCAGTACGTAAAGTGCTGTCCTCCGACGTCAAAATATTTGTTCCGTTTCATTGCAAGCACCATTAAAAAAGGAAAACTGAAAGATAGCACACCTCGAGAAAGTGGGAGCCAGAAGCAGGTAATGCCACATCGCTCCACTGTCACTTCTGCCTTCAGTCACGCAGCCTCGGCCTAATTGTTGCCGGGTGGTGGAGCACGGATCTAAGTTGTGGTTGCTCCGGGAGGACGAAATTCCACTACAAAAACGCAAAATAAATGATATTAGGAGTTCACCTCCCTCTCTTCAAAGAAATTTTACTGATATCGGGTGGAAAAGACGAATGCAGTCTGATGACTGTGCCCTCTTTGTCCCTACCACACAACATGAGCCAAGTCTCCACGAGAAATGGGAAAAATTTTCTGCATTATTTTGCACTTTAGTATGGAAATTTGTCTAAGGAATAGAACAGAATTGGCGTCTTTGCCGTACAGACCTGGCACTCAATTGGTTTGGAAAGTAGCAATAAGAAGCCGAAATGGCAAACTCACTGACCTCTTTTCGACTGGCGGTCCATACTGACTCCATCCAAACACCATTAAAAGCTTTGTGTCACGCACAGCGTTTCTTGCTTAAGTAGACGCAGTTTACTAAGAATTCTTTCTCTTTAACCCCATCACGGCATCCAACGGCCTCCTTTTTACACGTCGATGCAGTCGGCTCCGTCTACAGTGCCTATCCAATGCTGCATTTGCATCCTGGTTATCTCTGTCTCAATGGGAACCAAAATCTCCCACGTGCTTTTAGAAATACTTGAGGTTGGTGCAGCACAGATCGAAGTGGCGGGAAGAGAACAAAAGTTGTCCGTGCCAAGTCAACCATCATTGGCATTTCTGGCTTTAAAATTTGCCAAATCGGACATTACTATTAGGATGATTGCAAAGCCGATGGTCAGAAGAGATCCTTGAGCGACAAACGCTAGTACAAGTTCGCGCCTCTATTCGAAGAGTCGTCAAGGGATAGTGCTGAAGGTCCCACTGCTGCGTAACCATCACTGCAGAGTTGCTATGTATATGTGCTTGACTAAGTAGTCCTCAATGTTAGGTGAGAGGTGTTCGACGAACACGCTTCTTGCTACGGAACCGACGTCATCATCTTCCGTCGAGAGAGTAAAGCACTCTCTGAATCATAATAACCATCATCACACTGATCCGTTCATTACATCACCAATGAAAAGTGTTCGGTGCCTGTTTTCATCCCACCCGTAGGATAAAGATGAAATCCGAGGAGAAGAACAGCGATGTGTCTGTGACGCCTTGCATTGGATCGCTTGGAGGAGGGGCTTAAATGAAGGACCACAATGTAGCTGCTCAAGCAAGTCCATTTGCCTGATAAGCTAATCAAATGACTAGCAGGCACAGAAAGACGCCACGCAGAAGAATTTGTTGGTCTACATTGTCATTAGGTCACTGCAACGTCAAGAGTGCCATGTGGTTGACTCATCGACTGTTGCAGCGAAGAAGACATGACGCTATAGCAGACAAAGTACCAATGTCTGACAGCCCTAGCAAACCCACTGAGGGATAATGTCCATCTGTGCTAACTTCAAGCATCACTTCGTTGAGTAATGCATCACTTCTTGCTGCAGGATGACCTACATGACCAAATATTCGCTCTGCTTCTCGCCTGCCCTGAGACGCATGCCTGGGTAACCATAAGGGAGTGGCAGCGCCTGCAATACCAAAGCAAGTACAAATGACTTGTACAGGAGGGCAAAGAGGACTCGCTAACCACACCCCGTGGCAATAAATTGACGACTTATTTCCTTTTCTTCTAGGCTCTGGCATCCACGCTGTCTGGAGGACATTGTGCATTAGTCAAGGCACTGGCTGGTGCTAATGCGGTTCTGCCTGAGGGGAATTCAACCCTTTCTAGCCAATGAGTCCATCCAGGTAAGGACAATAAAAACGCACGTAAGTTGCGCGAAAGGGAGCGCGTGATTTGGCACTGCAGCGTTGCATCTTATGTATATTGCTAGCGCCTTGTCGTATCGTAATGTTTGCGCTGATGCTGCGTAAAAGAGCTGTTGAAAGGTCTTCCGTTTGGTGCAGGGAAGCATGGAGGCCAACTTGACATCAGTTGGCATAGGACACAAGAAAAGTGAATAGTAAGTCCAGTTAATTAAGTTTCGCACCTACTCACGACTGTTTCGACATTTGGAGGAGAATTTGATGAGTAACGTGGATCACCTCTGTTTCAGCCATCCCGAATCAGACGCAAAAATGCACTTCCTGTCAATCAACTGTGTGTCAGTGACAGCAGACAAATGAGAAGGCTATACCAACCCTTACAATTTGTAGAAGATGGTAGACATTAATTAAGTATAAGGAGGAAACGGTAAGTGGTTAGGAGCCAATTGCACCAACCGTCCCTTTTCTCCCCATTCCCCTTCTCCTTAACTCATAGCAAGTTGATCATTCAAATAGAGCCCAACGCAACACCAAATGTCTTTATTCTTCCTTTATTTGAGCAAAATTAAGCAGAAAGTGATGTGGATTTAGCAGTGAATAAGGAGGGATGTGTGTTGGCACTACTTGGTCAAATTGTAGCCACAGTCACACCCAATAGTTGTTTCGTCGGAGCCATGGCCATTTCTTTGAAGGCTGGCTCGCTAGTCGTCGAGGTATGTGGTATCACCTGCTTGGAATTGCAAACGACTAATCTCGATGTCCACACGTCAAGATTGGCAATGCTGACCACTTTGAGACCGCGTTATCCACACAACAGGGTGACAAGGAGACAGCCAGATCGTGAATGACGGATGACACAAATGCCTGCAGGCTCGTTGAGAGAGAGTAGGATGCGCTTCTCCTGAGAGGTTCAAAGCCACCCGGTACACTGACTGCAATGCTTTATGGGCTTGGCAGATTCGGCTTCATCGTGAGCAAGAGAAAATGTGCACACTCGTCTCTGAAATCTTGATCGGCCTTTTTGATTAAGTCCATCACCTCACGGGCCATCAGTTTCGGACATGCGAACGGTAAGTGGAAATTGAAATTCATTCAGAGATGAGTCGAATGACTATAGAAACACATTTCGGAACTGTATTATTTTAAAATCAAAAGTTCTTCCACCAACAATACATGAGTGCATTAGCGGAACAGTAATGCAACTTGTGCCTTGATTTGTGTAAAACTAAGAAGTTACAGGCGCATCTTTCCGTTTTTAAAATAACTTTTATGATAAGTGTTGCAGCATAAGTTAAGTGGGTAGAAATAAACAAAAACTTGTAAAGGCGTATCAGGAAAATGTTATCCTGTTTGCCCATGGCACCTGCAGTTCAACAGTTATCATTGCCATTGAGACGTGACAAATGCGTCACAAGGCATAAGGGTCAACCCGTGCTCCTCATTTGCTCCGAGGAACACGGAAATTCATCTTTTTATGCTGTGTGCATTGCTCTGTTTTGCTAACCTGAAATGACCCAAATTGCATCCCTAACCCAAATGCTACGATGAGGTCTCTTCCACTTTGAATGGCATGGTGTGTCGTGAAGTAAGATCACTTGGTCTTCTATTCCTACCATCAGGCGACATGTAAAGGCCTAGAAACTGAAAACTGTGGTCACTGAGCCACAGGTGCTGTTAGAGCCACGAATTGCACCTGTATACTTCCATCAGTGTGAGTATATCAATGCGGGCTCTCATTCCTCTCCTCCTTATAATCCTACCTCCAAACCAACACCTTGTACTTACGCGTGCACCATCTCATCGTCGACTTTGACCTTTATGCTCATTCACTCCCTTCATCGCATTAACACTTGAAATGATCCACAAAGACCCTCTAACCCCTTAAATCTCATATTACGGTAACCGCAGCAGATGTCCAACTCTCCAGGTCGATGCTAAGTAAAGGCTGTATGTGCAAAATTACAAGCTGTTTCCATGTTCAGGAGCCGATCTCCTCATTTGATCTCATTATTCTCCTTCCTCTCTCTTTGCCACACCCCGTAGCAAGATTGCATGATTCAAACGAAATCTTCATCATGTTAATACCTTCCTTTTTACCTTCCACGTGAGCAGAACCACTTGGAAGTTGATGAGGCAAGCATTGGTGATGGAGGAAATGTAGATAACGTGTGTCGAGTTTCTCCTTAGAATCAGTTTTGGTGCCCTACATCACCTAGCATTTCAGGGGATCGTGCATGGATTAGCTTCTTCAACACCTCCAAACCAAATACCAAAAATGAAAATCACCTTAATTACTTACCGCGAGGCACCCATCAGAGCACATTTATCACCAGAAGCTTAAGCTGATTCGACATTGAGATCTGTGCACTGCGGTAGTCTCTACTGCCTAAGTGAATATCAGTATACCCCGCGCAGATGCATGCTACCTGCAAATGAAGTAGCTAGATTGTGGTCCTTCGTTTACTCTCGTCCGTAGGCTCATTGTATTCGTCGGATATCGCCGATTTCCTCCCACCAGAGTCATATCGTCTTTGGTCTACGATTAAAGAGTCAGCCATTTACGTCACTTTATGATGATTTTAAACAGCGAAATCGTCTGCATGCGGTGGGGATTGAGTCAAAGCTAAAAGGATGGAAGTAAGAAGGAGATATACAAGGCTGCCATTCGACGAGCACTATGCGCTTATTCGGTGTTTTAGGAGGCGGGACGGCTATGTGCTTGGAGCACACATGATCACCTCATCGAAATGCTAGTCTGCTGGTCAACGAGGAATTTAGGTTTCAGCTAATTGGGTGTCCTTGCACGAATGTGTAAGTGCTTAGTTTGATGCTCTCGCCTCAAGATGCACCGCATAACATTTGTCCCTTTGATGGTAAGAACGAAAAGTCGCCCTTAAGCGATAAGTCACTTGTCCGATCAGCTGTCTGACTGGGAAGTGGGTCGTTGAGAGCTGAACAAGCCCACGAGACATAACTGACTAATCAGAATACGCACCTTAGGTGACGCTGACAAATTACCGTGCAAAGTTAAAGCTGCATTAGTAAGTTGATCGAGCAAATGGTTCGGTCATGTCTAGTCAGTAGAGCAATGGCCAGGACGTACTACATCTCGCAGGCAACTCTACGAAGGAGTGGCCCCTCTGATCCTGCAGCACATCTGCTTTGGCTAATAGGTTAATGCAAACAGGTCTGATAATTGATAAATGGACCCATCCACAAAACTTGGTTTTGTGGCATTCTCCTGCTGCCATCTGATGAATGCAAGGAAGGACGCAGTAGCATGCCAATGAATATCGTCTTGTTGGATGGCTGGATGCTCACAGCTTAACTGATGGCGCACCACCTGCCCCTATCACCTATTCAGTAAACTTGTCATGCTCTTAACATGCTTCCAGTGAACCAGCTAAGACGGCAGGCAATCAACTGAGTGAGGGGTCGGTAATCGGCTCAGTCCAACTCACGAATGTCCTCTTTTCCTGACTTTGATGGGCAGTAAGGGACGTGCTGCATGCAAATGGAGTAGCCAGATTGTGGTCCTTCGTTTACTCTCGTCCTTAAATGAATCTTGGAATGCGTCCCAGACTAGGTTTTCTTTCCCTTAAAATGGGTAGAGGGTAGACAGCAAGCACTAATCACTGACGACAAGATAAATGAGGCAGAGAGGGAATCAGCAGGACCAA
Source organism: Taenia hydatigena (assembly GCA_036345935.2). Classification (NCBI taxonomy): domain Eukaryota; kingdom Metazoa; phylum Platyhelminthes; class Cestoda; order Cyclophyllidea; family Taeniidae; genus Taenia; species Taenia hydatigena. The sequence goes on along the minus strand of JADWOT020000001.1, from coordinate 27,405,232 downwards.
CAATCAACTATTTAATTCATCTTAGGGCAAGTTTAGACGTGGTAACCCACGCTATAATGCTTGAACTTGGCAATATGCCGGTATCACCTCTCCGTAGGCTCATTGGATTCGTCGGATATCACCGACCCCCTCGCACCAGAGTCATGATGTCCTTGGTCTACAATTGAAGAGCCAGCTCTGTAGTACTTTTGACATTTGCGTCACCTTATGATGACGGCGAACAGGGAATTCGTCTGCATGACGATTTTTAGTGCCCACGTCTATTTCACTGATAGCATCAGACAAATTTACTTGCTTAAGTTGCCAGACCGTGGTCTCCCAATGCCGTCACATATACTTTCGTGTAAAACTAAAGTGGAATCAAGGAAGTGGTAGGTGCAGCGGTAGGAATGAGCATGTATTCTCGCATACCTGAAACGAACTGAACAACCAAAATTGATCAAGTTTTGATGGATGCAATCAGGAGGACATCCTGTTAACAAAGTAGATCCATCCATAGTATTCCGATGACACCTCTACAATCACCGTGCTTCCGCGTCCACAATGAGCTAGTGCTTAATCGCCACATGTGTTGGTGTCGAGGATGCGATTCAAGAATGTATGCAGGATCTTTCAACCTGCTGCGTGGAAAGGCTTGGGTTCGAGACCTTAGACTTTATAACACCTCGAACTCGAATGCCAAAAAAGAACTGATTCAGTGGACAGAACTCGAGGTCTAGCAATATTCCACTTAAGGAAGCCAAAGGTCTATCTGTTGGGCAGTAAATTTAATCGTTCAGGCCGATTTAATTCCTTCATTGCATTTTCCCAAAACAAACAACCATTTTTTGAATCACAGTATGGTACAGACCTGCTCATCAGGAGCTCTTGAGGAACACATGCCACAGATGCGTTACGTGGCAAAAAGCCAGTTATGTTGGGGACGATGGATGTCTAATTCGGAAGAATAACTTCAATCCAAACGACAGTTAAAATCGGGAGTGCAATAATGCTTGAATAAATAATGTTTTAGCTCCCCTCTACGGCTGCATCATCACATGAATGAAGTTGAGAATTGCATGAGCATAAAAACATTGTTCCAGATGGTGGCATTACCCATGCATTCTGTTGCAAGAATTTGCAAACTCCGACGCTTATAAGACTCCCAGACCCTCTGGATTCAAAACACCATCAGTTGAGGGTTTCTAGCTCTGAGAAGCGGACAATATGGAGCGAGTGGTCAATGCCAAAAACGACGCAGATAACAATTTTCAATGAAACTGCAGTTGTTCTGTGACATTTCAAACTAGCAATGTTGTTTGCTGATGCAAACGCATGGACAAACACCGTAGTCCTAAAACACGGATGAATTCATTCTCCGAAATACATTAAAAATAGCACGAGAAAGCACCCAGACTCACTTGTAACTCGAGGTGGTTTTTAGACACGTACTACAAAACAGGTTTCCGATCCCTTGTCACAGCTACCCATCGCAGACACAAATAACCCACTTCCAGCACTCCAGGATGACTGATGCATGTTCCTTTCTAACGCCGATGTCTAAGCACACCAATGGAGAGGTGCTGATTGTGACGATGATGCCGGTTACCGCAACTGAGATCGTCAACGTGCAGAGACCACTAAAGTCCACTGACAAATGCGAGTTTCCGACTCTCGTCGAAAGAAGACATTAACAGATGTCACAAGAGGAAGTAGTATGAGGCCTCAAAACGTCACAGAGATCATGCGTAACGAGCTGAAAGCATACTGAACTCTGCTGGCAATCGCTAATAATGCGAACGATGGGATCATGTTCAAGGTGGTGCATCCACACAAACACGGTACTGCCTCAACAGCACACAGCTAGCTGTGGCAGCAGAGTCGAGTAACAAATCGAATGAGAGTGATTTTGGAAAGTCCAGCCAATCTGCACGTACATAAATTGGTAACAATTCTAATTTGAAAAAGTTACAATAATCCAAGTATGCTGTATTTACAAAGTTGCCAGACAAATGCTAGAGATAATTGACAAATTGAAACAAAGCAATTAAAGATATCACGAAAATGAAGTGATGGGTGAACACGAAATGTGAGGCCCCCCAAGATACGTGAATAAAATAAGAAAAACAAAGACGCGAAGGGCTGTGTACGTCAAATAGGCGGTTGATATTGTGGAAAGCGAGAGAGCGGAAGAATGCCATCAGTGGGAAAATTGATGGACCATGGAAGATGGAGAAGAAGTGATGTAAGGTGAGTTGGAAGTTGTTAGGTGGCACTGCCAAACCGACGCGAGGCAACACATTTGCATCCAAGCTCAAGTTATACACGACACCGGTTTCACCGCTCCCTAGAGGGCTGAAATATCCACTGTTGCCCTTCTCGCATCCACCTACTCATCCAGCCGCATCAAAGGTAGCTGCTGCACGATACCTTTCCTCGTGGTTTACGCCGAAATCTATATATTGGAGATGGCAAAAAATCCTGCCGAATGCGTAAAATCTATCAAAAGTGGTCTTATGATGGTCTATTCTCACGTTAACAAAGACATTCATCGTCAAAATGTCGGCGGCTTAACTGGCTTTACTTAGGTGTCTAGATTGTCGATAATAGCCAAACTTGCCGCTTGAGAATTGTCATTATTACCGGCTTTTGCTGCGCTGCAGGTCACATGCTCATCCTTTAGGAGTTTCAATATACGACTTCATTTCCTCTTCCTGTTCTCGTTCTACACAAAGTGCTATACGTCAGAAGGGGCAAGAATAGTGGTAGGAGGAAGCACAGACTGATAGCCGCATCTATTGGGTGTGAATAAGCGGCTAGCCATTGCAGGGAGGCTGAAACATCACCACCTCACCTCGAGTGATAAAGCCGACTAATTGATGCAGTTGGCCGTGTCGACACAACTTCACCACCGCCATGCAAATGAAGGCGGCGTGTGTGTGTAACTTTTCTTAAATGCTTTTTTGCTTCTAGTCAGAGGGAGGGGAATTAACATGCGCGACATTTGATTGAGTAGTAAATGCTCAACCTTGGCTCCCTGCCGGTCGCATTAGTTGATGAAGGTCTAATCACTCTTGGCGTTTCGCTTTTAGCAAACGGAAGTAAGCGATTGAAGATGGCACTGTTCTAGTTTTATTTATACTTCAAGCATATTTGCACAACGTCTTGACGCCGAATCAACCAACAAGCATTGACGCACCAACTCTGAGCCAGTCGTAGCAGTTAGCGCATGGCATCTGACAAAATCGGATTCGTGCGCTGTAGTGTCCTTTGGACCAAAATGGAACACAGTGTAGTGAACCGTAATACCATGCATCTCCTTAGCAAAAAAGAGCCTTTTTGGAATTCAACTGTGCATTGGAGGTGCTTGAAAGGAAAGCGCTTAAATTTGACAACCCAGGGGATTGTAGTCGCTTAACATTGAGACAACAAAGTTAAGCGCACGTAAAGAGGTAGAAACCAAGTTACCGTTTCGTCTCGCGCGCGCCTAAGAAGCACTTGCCACTGGACATCGGACACCTTTCATGAGGAACAAGTCACTTCTGACACCAGTGCATTTGAGGTTGTGCCTGTTTCCCGTATTTAACACCATCTCACCAAGTTAGAAACACTCTTTGATAAAACGACTGAGCATGCCAGCCTTATCGAATGGCAAAGTCAACGTACGGGCACAGTATTGGCAATGAGCAATGGGACAGCAGCATTCACACAAGGATATGACACTTCCGCATCTGTGCAGCAGAACAGACAGTGACTCGAGGTCCAGCAGTGAGTCATGGTTGATGGTGTCGTCTGGATTGCTTCTGCATCTCATCCCATCACTCAGAACACAGTGGATAGAGAAGCAGATACGCCTGAAAAACTATTCTTCCTTGTTGTGTAAATGGTGCGCCTGGAACAGTGTAGACTAGAATGGTGAAATGTTTGCATGAGTTTGCGAAAGCTCTCATCAAAGTTACAAACGATGGAAACGTGAGTCAGTCTGTGGAAGGCATTTATGTTCCGTTTGCTTGATGACCGATTTTGCTCATGACATCCTCGTGAGATGTACCTTGAGGCCTGAATTCGGCTCTGCGCACTATTTATGGTTAAAGTTAGTGGTTGTACCGGTTAGTAGAGTCGGAGTCCATCCAACGAAACCCTAAAGCCCTTCTTCCAGGACGCCTCTCAATCCTGTGCAAAGTGCGCCCTCGCTGGTATTTATCTGATCCGCTTCTGCCAGATTCTACACGCGAGCCTTTTAATGCGCTTAAACCCGGAAAAGTCGTTCAAAGGGTATGGGCAGATGCCTAAGAATGCATTTCACCCAAGGCTAAATTCATCACATTCCTTATGAGTTACTCTGTCCGAACAGGACATAAACTGGATAAACCTGCCCATCTTTGGCTAAGCTTGAACTTGAGTTACATTTGAAGACGCCACATGGCGGTTAGTAGCGTGGAGGCTTACAGCTTAGGTGACACAAGCTGTAAGTGGACAGAATTGTAGAAGGTTGAAAGGGCAAAGCTACCAGTCTTTTTTTCAATAAGTTACCACAAGCAATTAGGTGGAATAAAATGGACCGTGATGCAAGAACAACCATAAGTACACATTACATTTTGGCTAAGGAAGAAGGATGCGCTAACAGCAGTGCATCTCGTTGGGATGCATGGGATTCGCGCGTACTCAGTTCCTTGTTTGACGAACTGTTACTGTAACAAGTCAATCCCATATGCACGTCGATGACGGAGAGACGAAGGTCCCACCAGAGTACATTCTTTGGTTGTCTATTTTGCACTCATTGCCGCTATACCCAAGAAAAAATAACACCACATACTGTTTAGCTTCCCATGGCTCAGCCAGCATTTCTATTTCAGCTCAGGTTCCTCCCTCACCGAGCATTGCTAAAGAAGGAATCAAAGGGCGACAATGACCTACACATGTTTGGAGTTGCCACACAAACGCGTCCACATGCAAGGTGAAATGGAGGGAAGGACGCACCAGCAGGATGAAGAGCATAAGCTATATAAACGAGAGGCGATGAGTAAGAGCGAACACATTGCAAGTAATAAAGCGTCACCGCTCTGGCGTCACATTACTTCAAATGCAGCTTCAATGAACGAGCTCAATTTGGCGTCATGTCACTAGCTTTGATTTGTAGACAGGAGCCACTGCTGTTTCCATTTTACACAGGTCCTAGTGTTCGAAGAGGAACTAGCGATAAGAAGCCTACTAAATATGGCGCTCTTACCGTATTTATTATCGTTTGAAATCGTCCCACCCAATTTCGTGTTTCAAAATGCTTTTTTTTTCCGTATGCATCACTTAGTTGGCACGACTTGTCTGACAAGCGTGTTCCTCAGAGAAAGTGAGGGGCACGGTTGCATCAATTTCTGCCTAATTTTGCTCAAATGCAGGGTGAATAAAGGCATTTGGTGTTGTACCGGGCTCTAATTGAATGATCAACGTGCTATGAGTTAAGAAGAAGGGGAATGGGGAGAAAAGGGGCAGTTGATGCAATTGGCTCCTGACCACTTACCGTTTCCCTATTATACTTAATTAATTCTTATCATCTACAAATTGTAAGGGTTGGTTTAGCCTGCTCTTTTGGCTTCTGACACTAGCAGAGATTAATGTTGTTCATCAAATTCTCCTACAAATATAAGAAAAGGAGGGAGTGGGAAGGACGGTGTGGGGAGCATCTAGGGTAGAAAGCTGAGGCGGTTTTTAACCTCACCTGGACCAATTACTATCGGGGTTAGGGTTGGGGTGGGGGTTGGATTGTACTCTGTGGCATAGCGCTTGGGTGGATTTGTGCTAGTCCCTCGTGTCGGCATAAGGATTGGGTGTGCTCTTGTCGATCTGTACTCTGCTCTTAAAAGAGTGAGGAAGCACTGGCACCTTACAGCTATTTCTCAATGCTTCAGGTGCAATTCTTCGGCATACCTGGAGGATAGGGAGATGGTTGGTACTCCACGGCACATCGACGATTAATGGACGCGGTTGGATGGACTTAAGGGGCGACTCAGCCTTTCTATGCTTTGTCTCCTCACTGTGTCCTGCTTCCGCCAATGCCGCTGGTGCCATTGCTGCTATCGCGTATGCGTGAACATAACCGGTGAGGGCATTCGTTCATTCATCCAACGACTCCTATCGCAACAACAGTTTCGTAAGTCCTTTACATTGACTGGCTGTTATCAATGGCGTCTCGCCTTTTTGCGACACGTGGCGACACAGGAGCTGCAAGTTATTACGGATTCACTGCGGATAATGTGTTTTGTCTGGGTGTGCAAGTGAATTATGCATATCAAGTTTCGTGCCCTTCTTGGATTTATGCAAGGCCTCTATACTGTTAAATTGCTCATTGAAATGCAAGCACTGTCTCGACTTATGCGGGTGACCAAAACCAAACCAATAGTGATGTGCTTGTAGCAGGTTATATCAATGTTTATTCAAAATACGGGTTTGACTTGCGAGAAAACACGGCTGTTAAGGTGTTGTTTTTGAAGTTATCGGGTTCCTTGTATCCTGAAAAGGTAGAAAGTGTTGGAGGAAAAGATGGAAATGTATTTTGCAACCTCAAAGCACTAGCAGTAGTCAGTATTTGAGGTTGAACTAATGGTTGGAAGGGCTTAAACGCATCTAAGGTTGTAAATGTTAATCTTATCGACTGTAATCAGGGAGAGAATGCTGGTTCCTCACTAATGCGAAAGCCTAAGTTGGCATTAGAGAGGGCGGATCGGTGGACACTCTTGAAAGACTGTTGCCTTCACTTCAAAAGTCGTTGGATGAGGAAGTGTGGCGATTAGGTGCTGTTCAGAGCGATTGAGTCTGTCCTTCGCAGTAGTGAGGACGGTGCTTTAAAATGTGCATATTTCATAGTCGCTGATGGAGACTGTTTCAGGGAATGGTCGGGTGCATTCGAAAAAGTTGTGACTATGGCAGTGAAGGAAACAAATTATTTAGCAGAAATGTGAAAATGTGTCTGATTTGGCTCCACATGAGTGTGTGACTAAGGTGGCTCTGATTAGAGCCAGTGCTTAAGTAATGCTGTAGCCTCGATTTTCTAAATTGGATTTCTTGTAGAAAAAGGGGTAGAATTATGCAAAGGTGGTGGGATGGAAATGTCAGTTATGAAATAATATTTCGCGCTTGTTTATGGAGACGTAGATTTCGGTGGAATGAGCCTCCCTTTTGGGTGTTGTGCATATGTGGAAGAGGAAGAGGATGGGAAAGTAGTGATGTGCTTGAAGTGATGGAAATGGCTTCATTTGCACTCGTAGCGAGCCAGGCGGCATGAATGTCTCACGGAGTGGCCTCGTGGACACATTGAGGCGAATGCTCGAACTAATTTTGCGTCCGTATCGGCCGGCGGTGTCATTGGTGGTGGTGGTGGTGGCAGTAGTGTCGGCAATCGATCCTCCCTCAACGGGCAGTCTTGAGGCGCTGCCGACTCACTTACTCACCCACCGACCAACTTACTCGCCAGCTCATGCCCAGCCCGGTGTCGTGGAGGACATAGGATGTTTGGAAGAGGTGGTTGGAAGCACCCTCCCGTCTGTGCAGAAGACCACACGTTAATTTGTTCCCCTCCCCTTTTTTCCCCTCTCCTGTCCATTTGTCTTCCTCTCTCCTCTGCAGCCAACACTGCTGCTGCTGCTCCTCCTCCTTACAGTAATGCGAATACTTTAGCTGTTATTATTATTGCTGCTACCATTGATAAAGCTAAACTGTTGCTACTGTTGAAATCAGTAAAGGCGCCTTCCTTCCTTCCTTCCTTCCTTCCTTCCTTCCTTCCTTCCTTCCTTCCTTCCTTCCTTCCTTCTTCCCTTTTGCGTATGCAGGATGTGTTGGATATTAAGGAGTTAGTTAGAGACACCACGCCACCATTGGATGCTGTAGAGTTTATCAAAAACCTGTGGAGAAAAGGCGGCTGTCAGTGCTGCGTTGTCTTCAACTTCAATCATTTATCGTATATTCACAACCATTATGTAAAGAATGCCTTTCTTGTGTGTGTTTTGCTGGAACCACGCAGATCTCTAGTGCTACTTCTACGGAAGGCCAGTTGTGCATCATCCACCTAGTCATTGACAGGAGTGCAAAGTAGATGCATTCCTCTGTCTGGTTCTACTGGATGACGATGCATGTTTCCACAGTACAACATTAAATGCATTAGCACCGTTGGCTCAAACGTCCACACGCAGGTGACTGAGAGGAGCATTACTTGTCCGCTTTCGAGCATCATCGGCTAAGTGGCATGTGCATACGTACACCAGCTCAAACTACTAGACATTTCACAGTCACTGGCGTTTAGAATGCTGTTTACTCGAACCATCTTAAGTCAGCACAAGCCTCTAATCGAACCCGATGTCAGTAGGTGGCAGTTACGCACACTGTAGTCTTGAGTGAAAGTGTGCCGAAGTCTTGGCTGCGTCTACCTCTCACGGGAGACAAACTTGGTTCGCAGCGGACTTACGAGATGGTCTGCGTCTGGTGTAAGTCATCTGCTACACCTTTCTACTCATGTGCTTATAAGTAGTTGGAATTTTGGGCTCACCTTGAGTAAGAATGTGGTTGATTGGTCAAGTAGGCTTCCAGATTATCATTTTAAAGTAAATCATCGGTCCTTGTGACCATTCTCTGTGAGATATTGCCATCCAACATTGTTTTGTCCTCTGATTGTGTGAGTGAATTGGAGAGTTGTTTCTTCCTCGTCCAATGTCTTTGGTCTACTGAGCTTTGCCGACCGCCGGTGAGACCGAGGGTGAGACTCCTTCTGTGGCGTCATCAACCACATTAGTGTAGAATAGGTCTACTGCGTAGACTCGTTGCGCAGATGTCCTCTTTTCTTACTACCTCAACATTTTAGATCCACGCTTTCGATTAGGCTGTCGTTTGACCCGACAATTCTGGAAGAGACATTGTACTTGGCGACAATCCACAAGATATTTTAGCCTGAACTCGGATCTGGGAATTTTTATTCGAGTGGGCGATTCCAGTCTTAATCACGAACTCTTCAACCGAGATGGATGTGAGTTGTGGTGGGGTTGGGTAGATGGATGCGGAATATAAGGTGGATTAGTTGATGAATGGAGCAGAAACGCGTGCGCTCGGGATGCTACTGAGAGTAGTGAGGTGGTCGTGAGGCGGTATTCTTCGGCATTAAGTCAGGCATGCCAAATACGAGGTTGCAGGGGATTTGCTGAATGAGTGAACTGATGGTTGATGGGGGTTTGATGGGGCAAAACTAGTAAGAATGTGACCTTTCCCTTCAAGACGGTGGTAGGATTCTCGATTTCTTCCGATATTTCTGCATTCAGCAGTTCACTTCTCCAATGGGTTGTGCATGCGCACGCATGACGTTGAAATGGGCTGATTGGAGGAGTTGGAATGCGAGAGTTTCTACTGTGGTGGAGGGTGATGTTGTTGGTGAGGGTAGGAAAGTCGATTTAGAGCCAAGGCGGTGGCAGAGTGAACAATGTGGGTTAAGCGGAGATCTCGAAGCTGTTGAAGTTGGTTCCTTCACCATGACTTTTAAGGGGAGGGTGATGCTGCATTTGAGGAGCTGCAGAGCGTTCTGCGTAATCAATGGCTTTTATTAAAATGATTTCTCATTCAAATGTTCCCTTTCTCTCACCCACCACTGCCTCCTCCTCCCTCCCACCTGTCCTCTATTAGACTAAAGCTGAATTTGTGGCGTTTGCCACCGAAATCGCAGGTCAGTCCACTGAATGCTTGTGAACTACTTCTCTTGACTCATGCCAGATGGCATACAATTACAAGTCATTTTGCTATTAAAGTAGACTTTCTGACGTAGTTCGTTGAGTCCTGTACTGTGTGCATTCGTGTGGTGGCTTCTATTGGGTCACTCTAACCACGGGGTCCCCTATTTGACCAAACGTAGCTGACAATTTGGGTCGAGGAAATAGTTCCGCGGCAAACACAGTCCGTGTCGATGGATGCAACATGAAGGCAAATAGTGCTGCAGTGGCAGCAATCTACCCCTTCTAAGGGAGTGAAGGTCGAGTCTGTCACACAATTCGATGGATTTGCTTGTTAGTTTACGCCTTCAAGCCCGTACTCAAAAGCATCTGACCACAAAGGACTATTCCTCCATTATTTCCCTCTGTAGCTTATGCTTCATCAGAACTAGCAGAGTTATAGAGGAAAGCATCTCGTCTAACACCAAGGACTACTTTGTTAAGCACATGTAGTGTAAATGTGCAGATGCACCGAAATGGTTTCCGATTTGTCAACATTAGCAAATGGCTCGGTGGCCAAATGCCAACTCAGAGTTAAAAGGAGTGGTAGAGGGCTTTTCCCTTATTCAAATTCCCTTGCACTCTGACAGGATAATTTGATTTAAGTAAAGTCTTTTGTCATATCAGGCCCTAATTTTTTGTCAACCACTTGAGTGATGTCGGGCAAAAGGTAATGACGTAAACATTTGTGGCTCGCAAAATTATCAGTGAGTGAGGTGTGACACATAATGGCAGTATCTGCAGCCACAATGACGAAAACTGGTCCGCTAGTCAACGAGGGAATTGCAGTATCAACCGATTGCAATGTCCTCACGTCGAGGTTGGCAATGATGACACAAAGTGTGGACCAAAACGTCAAATGGATCACGCTCGCTGTTCGAGGCAGGACATAGGTTAGGTCACGGGTTGATCACTAATGTGTCAAATCGAATTGGTAACAGCAAGTGGGGTACGGTACTGTGCTAGCATTTAGGGCATAAATGAAATTAAATGGCGACGGAAGTTCCAGCACTACTAAGCACCGACTGCATTTCGTCCAACTGGGAGGAATATCCACTCAACCACATGAAGAGAATTTGTACTTTTCTCAGCGACGATTATCAGAACTTAAATGCTGTGTTGCACAGAAATTAAAGTCTGAATCTATAAGCTGAAGATTGAGTGTATCGACATGAGAGGATTGATAATTGAGGAGATGGCAATGCAAATGGTGCCGGATAAAGGGTCTTTAAGCACAAGCAACCTCTCGACCAAAAAAAATTGTACCGAATTCGAGAACGCCCGCAGTTTGGGCGATATGCTCCAGCTGTCCTCGCTGCAAGTAAGTGATGGATGATGAGCGTGAGACAAACTTTGGCGTTCATTACCCCCACTTGACCATCCTTCTCTTTAAGCGCGTGGTGTGCGCATGTAACTGACTTTCTCCATGTTTGGCTTCATAAGCCAGAGTTACGAGTGCATCATTTTCTAACGTCACGTCACTACCAGATAATAGGTAAAAATAAGCAGGGACTGCTAAGGCTGTATTAGGCTCCAGAAGGAAAACCCTATCCTCATTCTCCACAGTACCTGTGGCTAGAGAGTTGTCACTGGAATGCATTAAGTGCAAAGCAATTGAAAATAAGGCCAATAATTAATTATCATTGTCATTTAGATGTGACACAAGTGTCGCTGAGCACAAGGATCCACTCGTGCTCCTCAGTCCCTTCGAACGAATATGGAAACCTGCGTTTTTAATGCCCTGCTAGGCCACCTTAACAGGACTTGACAGCATCCAGAATTCAAATGTCACATTTCTATCTTTTCACTTATTCTTCTTTTTTCTTATCGGGAGGTGAGAATACGCTGCAAAACTGATAGATGGGGTCATCGAGCTGCAGATTGTGTTAAAATCACAGAATGCAGACACACACTTCCAACTCAATGAATCCGCGAATGTAGACTCTAATCTCTCTCAACCACCAAATCAGTACCTTGTACATTCGATTGCATTGTCTCATCACAGCTATTCGACTTTTGTTCCTTCTCTTCCCTAATTGCATTCATCTTGGGCATGCTAAATTACACGGGCAGTAAGGCTTGCGCTGCTTGCAAATAAAGTAGCTAAATTGTGGTCCTTTGTTTATTCTCGTCCTCTAACAGGTACGTTGAAATGTGTGACTGAGTCGACTCTCTTCCTTTCAAAACGGAAGAGTGAGAGCAGGCGGAGCGAGTCCATTTTTTCCTTGAAAACGGATGACGACAGTTGCATATAGAGAAGCGTGTTCGCCAAAGGGTCCTCGTCTAACATTGAGAATTACTTAGTCCATCACATATATATGGCGAATGTGCCGATGCGGCGAAGTGGCTGTGGTGGTGGCAAATCTGGCCGTTCTGATCAGCGAAGCGGCAACTGTGCATGCATCTCTGCCTTCTTGCAGCAGCACCTACCATAGAGGCAACAACGAAGCAATGATGTGGCCAGGCCTTCTCTTAGCGTCCTTCATCCTCATCAAGCTACCTCGTTACTCATGCAACTAGTAATGGAGAATGTCACCTACCTGTATTCTAGCTGCTCGTTCTAACATGGCGAAGTGAGAAAAGATGAATGTCGAATCCGTTGCAGCGTTTCAGAAAGGCGACCACTTAAAGCTTTTACGAGTCAACCAAACTCAAGGCGTAATACGAAACATCCATTTTGTTTTTCCCTACTAAGCACAGCTTCTTCGCCCGGTTGAAGTCCACTGACAATACGGATAGCAGAAATGTCTAACCGCCATCAATTTCCGCTGAGGCCAGCCCTCACCCAGAGTAAATTTGAGCATCTGAACCCATTTATCTCGGCTGATTTCATGCACTGACCAAGCGTTCCGATCGCTCACAAAGTATGTAATCCTCCACTGGCTCACCCACCCATCCATCCATTCGCATGTTACTTGCATAATCAACATTTTATTTCGTTTTCCTCTCTTCCACTAGATTCTATCTAACCTAACTGCTCCAACAACCATCTCATCCAGTGATCTATTCAACCATCCACTCTGATTGCAAACTTCGTTGTACCTTGGACTCAACAACCTATGTTATGTTCTCTACCCAACAGGTTTAATAAAAAGAACAAATAGAGACGATCCTCTGCCTGCCGAATTCAGTGGAGGCGGCAACAAACACGAATGAGGATGCTATCCATGCTAAAGGCAAGATGGAATTATAAGAGTTGAAGACACCTTCTGGGGATGTACCTGAAAATCGACATCGATGTCCAAGGTCGGTGCTAGGAGGTACTGACTGCTGACAAATATTATGAAACACTGATTTATTTATGCAGGCATGCCTCTCAAATTAGGCGGCGCAGGAGATAGTACGCGATTTTAATTTCTGCGACCACTGATCTGTCTGGTGAATGGACAACGGCGCTTCGTCCCTGCCGCTTCGTCATCTTACCCGACATTCTCAGTGTGCAGATGCTTATTTTTATTCAAGGTGAAGGCTGGCTTCCGTGATTGTTCAATGTGGCTATCCAGCTTGACCGATTTTCTGCGATGGACGGAAGTGCACATTATGGATGGAGGTTGACATTTCTGTCATTCGTGCTGTCGGTGGACCTCAAATTGACGAAGAGGCTACGCCTTGAGTCTGTTGGGTTTGTAGCAGCTTCAATTAGTCAATTTTCTAACATGACTTCAAATTTTAAAAACCTTATTTGGACCTGTATCTGGGGTCGTGCGGTTCGATCTAGGGATAGCATATACTACTCAGGAGTCACTTAAGTAGCATGTGAAGATGGTAGCTGCGAGCGTGTTTTGATTTTAAAGAATTGAGTAACTATGTGGGCGAATGAATTGATAGGGATTTGTTAGGGCACTACAAGATTGAGAGAATGGGCTGCCATTCTGCGAGACGGTGGCATTCGCGTTGCCTGAAGGATATATTGCAGTGGAAGGCGACGCAACGGTCACCGCACTGGCTGTCGCTAAAGAGGTCTTGTTCGAGAGGGATCTGGACCAGCCAAGGAATCAGTCTCGTGATTTATACTGGAACCGTGTGATTTGAGGCTGTAGCTTTGCTTCTTACGTGCATTGCCATCGCCCTTTTACAATGCTGATTCCATATGGAAGTGCTGCTTACCCATTTACTTCTCGACCTGTTTAGTGAGTGCCATACGCAATAGCACGCACCCATGCAAACGCAAATGCGAGAGTTGCATTCCATACAGCGACAGCGCAACCACACTCACCTGTCTCCAAACGATATCATCGTTAACACCGCCGGCGCTATGACCACAAACATCACTGTCGCAGCCTTCCATTTAAATTGGTGTAAACTATCTCCTACAGACCCTTTCAGCCCATAATTAGATGTCTTCCTCCCAAATCACTTCTCCCAAAATGACATATCCTTCTAAAAGCTTGGCTGTTAGCAACCGAAGGATGCCGTTCTCGTCAGTACCACTCGAAGTCCTAATGATGACTACTGCGGGAAGCCTCATCACTGTGTCATCAAGTTCATTCCAAGTCACATAAAGGGCGTGAACTGCACTTCCATTTACTGGTTTCGAGTAGCAGGCGCAACAAAATATGTAAACGAGCCACCAAAGTTGCTTTTAGGGTAAAAAATGTAACAAGTGATGGCAACACTGAATGACTTCAACCCCGTCAAACACTTCCTCAACATTCATGCAGATTAGATGCCTGGCCAATCGCCGTAGCCTAGCCTGCTTCGGTTTCTTGTTCATTTCTGCGACCTAATTCAAGGGCTAAAGCAGTCGATTGTCAAAGCACTTTAAAAATCTCTCTTTAAGATACACCACACAAGTCAAAGTGGAATCCAGCTCATTGTAACGTTGGAGTTCGGGGTACCGGCAGGTCTAAAGGTGGTCAGCGTTGCCAATCCTGATGTGCCTCGATGATGGTTTGATGCTAAGAAGTTAAGTGGACTTGAGAGGCGACAACTGTTGTGCGCCGCTTAGTTTTTACTCCTCCTACTTATTTAATTAATCCTGACCACCACCTCCTATAGATCACCATCGCGTTCCTCACACCTACTCACCTATTCACTTTTAAAGCACAAATGCTAATTCTAATCCCTTGTAAACAATGCTTCTCAAAAGGGTAGTAAAAATTAGCACTTGGTGTATCTAAAACTTTATTTAAATCATGCAACTATGCCAGAGTGAAGGAGGATGGGAGGTAAGGAGCACAAGCGACCAAGCAGCAGAAAAAGGAGCAAAAACAGCGTCTTAGTCATTCCAACTTAGCAGTAACAAATATATTGTCACCGTGTCCTTATGTCATCACGTAGACTGCAGTGCGGCAACAAATCACAGTGCATAGACCAAGTACGTGCAGAAGAAGGCTGCGCAGACTGATTCAACCTCCAACAGAGTCATCGCCAAGTCAC
This sequence comes from Taenia hydatigena, assembly GCA_036345935.2. NCBI lineage: Eukaryota > Metazoa > Platyhelminthes > Cestoda > Cyclophyllidea > Taeniidae > Taenia > Taenia hydatigena. The sequence goes on along the minus strand of JADWOT020000001.1, from coordinate 27,390,134 downwards.
CGAAGCAAGCAACTGAGTGTACTGGACGCAAATACATGGAATATGTGAGACTCTGTAGGCTATCTGCTCCCACCGCTCATTCCCAGGGTGTGGAGGGTGGAGTCTCTTAGGTCGGAGAGACACCTCTATGGATATCTCTAATGCAAGATACTGCGACAGTAAAGCTGACTGGATGGCTGTGAAGATGAAGTTGGACGAGGTCTGAAATCCATCGAGGCTGGTAAATGCACCTTTGAAAAGTCAATTTTGATTAATACTTGGCTCTTCTTTTGCATGAACATGGTTTGCTCATCTTACAGCCAAGCGCAAGACCGGAACCTTGTGCCTTAGTAAGTTGATGCCACAACTAGGCTTGTGGTTAATAAGACATCGCACACCCTCAAGACATTGGTTCCTACCAAGTCAACTCGCAGGGAATGAGCGCATCACGAGAGGCTTTTTGCAATCCCGTTAATGTCTTGCAGTTGCACAAAGCTGTCGAGTAGGAAAAAAGGGATATCTTCTTTTGGAATCTTTGTTCCATAATCGCTTAGAAACGTCCACTAACGTCTACCACCGTGCATACTAGCCATAGCCTAATACACCCATTCCCGTCTAACTATAGGTTTCGAATCCTTTTATTTGACAGCATCACAAACGAATGACAACTTAGTCAAGCGGTAAAAGTGAGGTCTATACCTAAAAGTGTGAGTGGACCGCATGTTAGACCTGGCCTGAGGCGTTGCAGTCACAATATCTGAATACATAGCGACACTGCTGGTGACATTTGAAAAATGCAAGTGAGCTGACTCTCGTGCGCCATGACTGGGTAATCGTCCAGTACAAATGAATTGCAAAACACCGATAACACACTCTTCTGAAGCTCCTTTCAAACGGTCTTTGGCCAAATTGAGGGAAAGTCATTCTCCATGCAGAGTGGGGCTGCTCCCTCGTACCCCGTTTCCATCTGCAAGGTCAGAAGCTTACCGATGTCTGTAGAAGTGTGTACAATGGAGTTTGCGTTTATCTCTTTCT
>JADWOT020000001.1:27302502-27385026 GCA_036345935.2 Taenia hydatigena | reverse complement strand
TCTTCACTGTCTAGGTTCCCTGCTTACCTTACTGACCATAGACTTTTACTTGTTTATTAAGGGGTAATCAAGACGTCTTGTCTCTCTGAATCAGCACAATCCTCTTCGCTCTGTTCCGTTTATTGTGTTATCAATGAAGAGCGCTTGCCACTTACTCTTAGTCCACTGGTTACGAGGAAATGAAGGCGATCCTACACTTATGACGACTATTTGTCCTTATGGGAACCTAGTTCGTTTTGAAGTGGCCTCAGTGGAACGTGGTATCACCTTAAACGACTTTCTTCGTACTGGATGACTACCCAGTCACGATGCAAGAGTTGCTTGAATACCTGCATTTCTCTCACCTCTTCAACTAATTTATCATGTATCTATACATCTTTCGGGTCGGATCCAATGCGCGGCCCACAATCCTCGTCGCGCTGCTCGCCACTTAAGGGTTAAGTGTAAATGCCACTTGGCACACTAGGTACAGTGTGCTCGTTAGCCGGTGACCTAGCTGCTGGGCAGTTTGTAGGTTAAGAAAATTAACTGAGACGGAGGTTAGGGTTAGTGGCATTGTTATCAACAACAGTCAACCCCCAAACACAGACTTGGCCAAAGTCTTACTCCTCACAGCAAGCGTAACCCATTTGACGTGCCAACTGGCACCGGTGTCAATCCAAAGGCATCATAAGTAATCTAGCTATCCCGTGGTCATTATTCCATGCGGCAGGCATGCAGTCTCTTGATGGTCGATATTGCCATTCTTTGTGCAGGGACATCACACTAGCCATGCAAACATTGTCACTAGTACTTGCGATTAGGCGAAATTAAATCCCTCGTTGGCTAGCTTACGAGCATTTCGATAAGGTAGTCATGTGTCCGACTAACTGACTACTAGGTGTGACTGCAGCTACGGATCAAAGGCTTTGCACCGCCCTCGGTATCCCATTTCGATGTGAAGACAGACGTAAGTGGGTGTGACACCTAATCAACTGGACTTCTTGGTCACCTTTGCCTCAGCGCCTACTGATCAGTGCCCAAGTGACTTCCATGCTTCTCTGCACTAAATAGTGGATATATCTACAGCCCTTTTGCGTAGGATCAGCAATAACAGTGCAACTCGACAAGGCCGGCTGTCGAGGTCTAGATTACTCTCAAACAACACCCATCAGCATTAGCCAGTCTTTAATTGCAAGGTGTACTCCAGACAATGCAGATGCCAGAGCCTAGAAGAAAAGAAGCTATATCCTCAGTTCATCATAGCCTGGTGTGGTTAGCAAAGTCTCTTCATCCTCCACTGCTTAATTGTGTTTCTTCATTTAAACTTGACCTCCAAGAAATTCACTGCATTGTATCACACGTTCCTCACGAATCTTCTACCCCTGGCTTTCACTTCCTTGCAACGAGTAGAGTGAGAGTAGGTAGGTGGTGCCCTTCATTGGTGACGTAGTGAACTAAGCAGAGTGGTTAGTGTTATGCTGGTCTAGAGAGTTCAATTCTTCCTCGCAGATGCATGACGACGATTTTGCAGCAAGATGTCTGTTCGCCAAACCATCCGCGCCTAGCGGTGAGGACCACTTAGTCAGGCGTATATGTAGCAAGTGCACTGATGTGCTGAAGCGACTAGAGATTCGCCCTCACTAGTAGGTGAGACGGTGGTAGATTTTCATTACTCTGCCCCGTTCATCATCTCACCAGAGAAGGAGATTGGTGCCCACCTGCATTTAATCTCCTGCTTCCAAGGAAGTGAAGGTCAAGTAGGAAGAAATGAACATTGAACCTACTTCCACATCCACCTGCGCAAATACGTGAGTACACCACCTCTAACATTGTAGCTACAAACTGCGCACGAGGCAGCAGCCTCACTCTGTCTGAAGCTGTGCCCTAGCCAATGTGGATCGGTGCCGCATGCATGTGACCTCCGAGGGGATGCGGTCACGAAGTGCCTCTGTTTTGCTCTTATTATGCTCCAGTCACAGAACAGGCAATGTCTGCTCAGCCAACCTGTTTTTAGTAGGCCGCTGTGCGATACCTGCTATGAGGCGCGTGATGAATTGGCGTTTACCCATTCCTCAGCTCTCGCTTCCTTGGAGGGAGTAAGGGGAGTGCAGGTTGGTGGCGTTCTTCATCGTTGGCGATATGATGAGCGGAACAAATTGTTCGTTTGAAGAACATACTTCTTTGTCCATGACAAATAATGACGACGATGCAGAAGAGAGATCCATACTCACCAGACACTTCCCGTCAACCCAAGAGAGCTATTTATTCCAACAATTGCATGCTCTCATTAAGCTGGCGCCTTGAAATGCTTCTCTGCTTCCTCACATTAGCATCAATCATGGCAACGGCGATGACGATGAAGTGTCAGTCAAATCTTTAGTACCAGTTCTCGACAACGATCCGGGTGGAAACGCGGTCGATAAAAATAAACAAACGCAATGTAAACTATGTTCAGAATTTGCTTTGTCCCTAACTTAGGGTTTGACTTGGGTAATGTGGACGAGACGAAGAGCGGCAGGTGGCTGAGAAAATGAGTAGATATGATCCAACCCTTGCTCTTCTCTGAGTAGCTAACAACCACGAGTGTACGCAGGTGGAATCTCTCAACGCCGCGCAGCACCAGGCGGAGGAGAATCGGTCATTGTGAGGATGAGAAGGTGATGAGATGGGCGAATATGGTGTGTGTGCGTATTAGGAAGGTGAAAGATGTTTCGTCGCTTCATTCGAGGCGCCTTAATGGCTTACCAAAGTATCAATCCTTTTGATGCTTTGGTAATCAGTGAGAAATAAGAAGAAGGAGTAGCAAAGTCATTGGGATTAGAGAAAACCCGCATAACTCTAAATCCAAGCTTAGCAGTGCAATCGAGTCCAGTCATTCATGTTTGGCATTCTTGGCATTAGCCTTGACGCTATCACCGCCATATAATCACAAGATATTGGGTAGGAAAAGAAAAAAATGGAGTAATACTGAAGCCTTGGTTTGGAAACCAGGCTAATATGCAGGTATATTGATGCAGAACTGGATCCTGGTCTGAGTTTAAGGTGAAAGTCAAGATCAAGTGACGTAATAAGGAGCCTTTGGATAGGAGCCCAGGTGTTTATCTGGGTCAATTGACGTAGTAATTAAGCTCAGACACGTGGTAAGTTGATTAACTGGTTGGGGTGTGATAGCCACAGAACATTATGATCTGACGATGCATTTGACTCGACTCGAGGCATTGTAGTCACTATGTGCAAGTACACAGCGATAGGTGTGCACTAGTGAAGTCTCTACATCATGTGGCACCAAGCAAATGAGGATGAGGTATTGTGAAGACGAGAAAGCGGTGTGATGGCTGAATCAGTGGTTAGTAGGAATTTTGAAGGCGCCTCAATGGCTTTGCAAAGTAACATTTTTGCAGTTCAAGTTTTTGAAGTTCGATGAGAGGATTAAGAATTGCGATTGTTGGATACAGTGCGCTTACACCAAATGGCGTAGATGAAAAATCATATCGTTTAAGAAATAAAGAAAACCCGAAGATGCTTCTCCTCCGAGAAGAGCGTTTGCCGAACGCTTCTCGCCTAACAATGATGACCACTTAGTCAAACACACATAGCAGATGTGCTAAAATGACGAAGCGCCTGAATATCCATACACATGGATTAATGATACGGTGGTTAATCCTCATCATGCTAATCCACATACTGGGTCACGAACAAAGGAGACGGGCACCGACCTGCATTGGGATGACTCGTTCTAAGAAAATGATAGTCAAGTGGGAGAAGCTGAAGGCAGAACCTACCACCCACCTCGGCACATGATGGTACACAGCAACCGACTTTGCAAATGGAGAGTGTACACAAAGGAATAGCCTCACCTTATCGTTCACACTTGGCTCGGTCACGAAACAGGCCATGTCTGCACAACTTTTCTATTTAAGCAGACAGGTGTGCTGTGCCTGTTCAAAGTGTGTGGTAGATTTGCATTCATCTATTCCTTCTCGACTTCACTTCCTTGCGGTGAGTAAAGGGGGTGTAGGCAGGTGTTCAGTGCAACTATGAGGAGGAAGAGATGCATCGCACTGGAAGGTTGAACGGCCAGGCTGACCACCGCATCATTCTCCAACGCTAATGATGCTTCAGCCGCTTCTATCTGCCCTCCTAATTAAACGAACAACGTTCGGTGAGCGTGGTCCTCGTTTCTGAATTTTTGCCGTCTACCATGAAAGGAGAATTGTGCTTCCTGAACTAGCACGGCCCTTACCAATGTGTTCTACTCAGTGAATAACCGACGGTGGAAAAATGTCGCCAATCTGCACTCTCTCGACTCATTTCAAGAGAACTACTTAGTCCAGCATATGCATGGCCAATGTGCTGACGTGACGAAGTGGTTGTTGTGGTGGTTGATCTGGCCCATTCTGATCAGCAGAGCTGCTCGTGTGCATGCATCTCGGCCTCCTAACAGCAGCACTCATTACAGAGGCAACGATAAGGCAATGACGTCGCCGAGGCTTTTCTTAACGTCCTTCATCCTCATCAAGCTGCCTTGTTACTCATGCAGCTAGTAATGGAGAATGCTCCCTACCTCTATTCAAGCCACTCAAATCGAGAAAGCGATGTCTAAGAAGGATGGAATGAACGCCAAATTTGTCGCAGCATGTCAGAAAATCGACCAATAAAAGCTTCTACCAAACAACCGAACTCAAGGCGTAATGAGAGCATCAAATTTGTTTTTCTTCACTAAGCATAGCCTTTTTGCCGGGTTGATGTTTGCCGACAGCACGAAGAGTAGAAAGGTCCAAAGGAAATCCACATTCCTCACATCTATCCGCCTCAGAAATTTGAGCTAACAGAATGACCACGTTTAATTTTCGTGGCAGTCAGTTCTATCCTAGGGTGAACTTGAGCATCAGCACGCAGAGCATGTCAGGAAAGGTGACCAAGCAGAAGGAACAAAGCGCCATCGGCTAATTCACTGAACGGATCGGTGGCCGAAGAACTAACATCTCGCACTGTCTCCTACGCTGCCCGAGTCGAGAGGCAGGCCTATTTTAAAAAATTACTACTGCAATACCTTTGGCAGCAGTCAGTACCTTCTTTCCAAATTTGCTCTGGACGAGAACTGGCTGCCACAAAACTTGAACGTGGTCATTCAGCTAGCCCAAAATTCTGAATTTGTTAAAGATTGCCGAGCTGCCGGTGGACCTCAATCTGACGATGAGTCTATACCTAGTAAGAAAACTCAAAATTGATGCTTCTTCCTACTCTTTTTAATTTTTTAGGTTGGTATCTCTTAAAAGCCGGTATTCTGATAGGCTGCCAAATTCTAAAAACCTTATTTGAAGGCGGTTTGGCAGCCAGAGATGTGTTCGCCGAACGCTTCTGGGCCAACTTTAAGGATCAATTAGTCAGGCACATGTAATGCAAACGTGCCGACCTGAAGAAGCGGTTGGATATCCATCCCTCTAATGGTGCTGTAATCCGTCTAGCCATAGAATTCGGCAAAGTGTCGCAGCAGCATCAATCACAGGAAAAGTAGAGGTGGAACAGGAGCACTGGTCCTCCTCTATACGTGCCTAATCCTCATCATTTCACCTCGTTACTTATATTACCAGTGCTAGATACTGATATCCACCCGCATTAAATCGACTCATTTCGAATGAATGGGGGCCAAGTAAGTCAAGAGAAATCCGTTCCTTTACACACCTTTGTAAGTGTGTCAACACAGAGCTGCTGACGTTGCAAAAGCCTCATCCGTCGTGGAAGTCACCGTTCACAAGTGACGTCTGCAATTGTGGTGTGGCTCCTTCCTTCCTTCCTTCCTTCCTTCCTTCCTTTGCGACAGTAAAGCCGACTGGATGGTTACAAGTGCTAAGTTGCGCAAGGCCTAAAATTAATCGAGCCTGGCAAATGCATCTTTGAAAATTCGAGTCCACTGATACTCGGCTCATCCTTTACATGACCATGATTTGCTCATCGTACAGCCAAACGCAGGACCGAAACCTTGTGCCTCAGTCAGTTGGTGCCATAACTAGGCTTGTGTTCAGTAAGGCATCGCCTACCCTTAAGGCATTGGTTCCCACTAAGTCGCCTCGCAGAGCTTAAGCTCATTTCGAGATGCTTCTTGCGATCTCGCTGACGTTTTTCAGTTGCTCAAAGCTGTCAAGTAAAGGAAAGCGGTGTATTTCGTCGGTTGCTTTGTTTAAGCGCCGCTTAGAAATGACCACTAACAGCTATTACCTACAGCCTAATGCACACAATCTCGCCTAAATAAAGAAGATAGATCCTTTGCTTTGACAGTATCACGAACGAATGACAAGTTTGTCGAGCGGTAACGCGTGGTGGATACCTGAAAGTGTGTGTGGGCCACATGTATGACCTGGCCAGAAACATTGCGGTCACAATGTGTAAAAACATAACAATGGGGTTGGCGGCATGTGAAAAACGCGGATGAACTAACAACTCTTGCATCGTGACTGAGCAATCATTCAGTGCAACTAAGTTGCGATATAATGATAACGCAACTAGCTGACGCCTCCTTCAAACGGTCCTTATCCACATTTAGTGGACTTTATCCTCCATGCAAAGTGAGGCTGCTCCTTCGTATCCCACTTTCATCTGCAAGGTCAGAAGCTTACCGACATACCCGTATAAATGTGTGCAATGGATTTCGCTTTTATCTCTTCCTCCTTGGTCTTCGACTCCATACTCTACTCGTCGCGAGGGAACAAAAGTAGCTTTACGCACCTTGGAAGTCATCTTTGCCATTATGGATTTAGATCCCTTCCTGAACGAGATGCATGTCTTCTGAACGCCTGTCATCTGATCAGGAGAATGGTCCAGCAGAGCAAGTGTGCCGAAGTTTAGCAGCTGCCAGACATTCATCATCATAGGATGGCAAAACTGGCAGATCTATTTGACAGATGGAAGCGTGTCTTTGCTCATCAACTCTCCAGCAGCTGCAGCAATCTCAGCGACAGTGACAATGGACACAGGAGCCTGACATCCTGCCATTGCTCGTTTCTCAACAAGCCTCAATCACCATCGCAGTGGCCATCATCGTGGTAGTAGCCACCATTGTCAGACAGTTTGATCAAAATTCGAAGCGTTACAGCGCGAGTTGTGCAAACACTGATTAGTCAACCTCGCCAAGTTTCCGAGATGTAGTTTCAAACATTTGACACCAGAGGCTGTTCAGTGCTAACTTTACGAGTGCATGGTAAATTAAAAGCAATATATCGCCTATTTCTTCGGTTCAAAGCTTAGATTTAGCAAAAGAGGCTTTGTTAGATGACAGAAATTTGGTTCGACTTACCCTTAACACCGAAGCAGATGACAACGACTTGAACAAACTTGACAAGTCACCAGCAAGATGATGTCTAGTGGAATGGCACTAAATCTTGTGACCATTAATTTGGTGAATTTCATAATCCCACAACTTTCGAATCCATGCATTTAACTCTACGAGCACGTTGCTACATGCTCCCCTCTCTTCAGCTACAAATCGCGTCATCCCATTTTCTCCCATGTCTCTTCTTTGACCATTTGCTCTCCTCACCTCAGCCTATCGCTCGCTCTCACAACATGACCACCAAATACATCTTAAATTTAACTAAGAGTTGAAAGGAAGCTTTTATTAAACATTGCATCGTTACATTCAATCCATGCTCGCAACAGCGACTCACATCGCCGTCTTGACAACTCGCTACCACGCACACAAATTTCAAGTTTTTTCGTCACCCTTACGAGCAATGAGCCAACCACATCGCTATTCTCACGTTTCGGCGAAGTGAAGACGTTGGCGAACAGGAAGTTGCTTTGCGCACTTTGCCCTCCTTAAGTGGGCGTTGCATAGCTTATGTAATGCAATGCAATCAGCTTGGGTTTTTAGGATCCAACCTCTTCTTCGCAATCGGAGCTCATTGTCGAACACCATTAATTTTGCCAAAACGTGAGTTTTTTGTCGTAAAACAGCAACAAAAACGGAAGTGGAAGTTTTAAAATCTGATATAAAATTCTTACCTACCTTCTACTTTGATTACGTTCACAACTTTCCACTGTGAAGATAATCGAAGTAGAAGGATGACAAGAATTTTACCTCAGATTTTGAGACTATCGTCTGCGTTTCGCTACAATAGCTCCCAGTTCTTCGGATGTACTCATCCATCAGTTCTAATCCACCCATCTGTAATGAGCCACATCAATGCTGGCATCTTCGTCATGAAGACATCAAGGTCTGGAGGGTTGGCATCAACGTCTCCAGAGAACGTAGACACTCTAATGGGGTAGGCAGCGATAGAAACTAATCAGTTGAGCAGTTGGTAGGCCAGGTAGATGATTTGGTCAAACGAGAATGGAGGAACTCATTGGATAGAGGCCTGAAGACAGAGCCATTGTTACCCATTTAACGAACGAGTCAAGGTGCGACTAAGTGAATGGGAGCTGGCAAGGAAACCAGACAGCGGCGAAGGCGCCTACAGATAAGTCCATGTTCTGGGTGGTTTCACTTAAGCGTATTGATGTTTACTGATTGCTCTAGACCTGTGAGCAATTGTCGAAAGACTTTGGGTTCACTGGGACTGTGAGAACCCATAACACCCCGCCCTCCTGCGTCTAATCAATGCTATTGCTTTCCTTCTTCTGGTCGGTTATTTTTGAAAATTTGGACGCCAATGAGCCATTAAGAGTAAAAGTAACAGAGAACCATCTAAGGGCATTTTTGGTGGACATCTTGCATGTCAATGAAAAGTACGTGGAGGCTACTGCAACTCAATACCCACGATGGTATCACTGATGTGTAAAGACTGTGTCTCGGTTCTCAGTTCTTATTCTTGTGTTTCGTCTGTGAGATCCTTTAAGCGATATCCAGCCTCCCACAGTATGCTGTTATTAACAACGATTGACACGCCTCCCAAATTGCTTTATGCTGGTATTGCAGTCAGAGAGAGGGTTGACTAGGAAGCGAGCTCGATAAATAGCTGACCAACCAGCGTTCATGACTGGTTTCTGGTTTCACTTTACTCCTCCAAAACCAGTAGTTTGAGTGCAGACAGAGGACATTTTCCATCACTGGTGACATGAACGAGGTTAAGTGGTGAGAATAATGCACGCTCATCGAAGGACGGATGCTATCGCGGGGTGGAGGATTCGCTGACACGCACGCTTCTCCGCCGATTATGACGACCAGATTGGCTGCCGCGTCACGTGGCAAAAGAGACAGTTCTCTAGCCGCCTCATTACATCGGCGCATCTGCGATAGATATACTTGAGTAAGTAGTCCTCAATGTTAGATCAGAATTGTTCGACGAATACGCTTCATGCTACGGAACCGTCGTCATCTGCCTTCTATGCCGAATGATACTCCTCGAATCAGCGCAACTCTCGTCGCTCTGCTCTGTTTATTGTGTCAAATTGAAGAGCGCTTGCTTCTTGCTCTCAGTTTACTTTTAACAAGGGAAGCAAGGTGGTCCTACTCGTAAACGGAGTAGCTAGATTGTTGTTTTTGTTTACTCTCGTCTTCCAACAGGTACATTGTAATGTGTGACAGACTCAACTTTCTTTCCCAAAAACGGCAGGGTGAGAGCTGGCGAAACGATTACTTTTCTGTCTCAAAGGGAAATGACGACAGTTCCATTTGGAGAAGAGTATTCGTCGAACGCTTCTCGTCCAACATTGAGAAGATCATATTGCCCATGTTCCTCTTAGACGGCTAGTTAATCAGTGGAGTGTAAACCAATTTCAAATAAACGTTTGTAACTGCTTCTGAGGTTCTTAACTTTGGTGGTATTGTCTATGTCGGTAGCATGGTTGCTGATCTATTGATTAGTCGACAACTATAGTTATGACTAATTGGCATTTGACCTTCTCCCATTATAACCTACGCACTCGATTGCCAAATGAGAGAAACTGGTAAACTGGATCATCCACAGCTACAGCCACGCCAAACAGTTGGTTTGTCACAGACATGACTAACGAGCGGCAGCTTTTGTTAACCTAAAACGAGTAAAATTAGAGCAGACAGCTTCTCGTCCAACATTAAGGACTACTTCGTCAAGCACATGTCGTGCAAATGTGCTGACGCGCCGAAATGGCATCCGAATTGTCAACGTTAGCGAATGGTTCGGTGACAAAGTGCCAACTCAGAGCTAAAAGGAGTAGTGCAAAGCTTTGATAAATCCACCTTTCCTTCACCCCATTCCCTTGCATTTTGACACAATAGTTTGACTTAAGTATAGCTTTTTGCTACATCAAGTCCTAACTTTTGCCATTCACTCGAGCAGAATCATTAGTAAGGAGTGACGCATGGTGACCGCACCTGTAGCCACAATCACGAACTACTGGCCCACTAGTCAGCGAGGGAGATGTGGCATCAACTGATTGCAAATATAAATGTTTGTAATGATGTCTTTACGCTGAGGTTGACAATGATGACACAAAATGCGGCCCAAGACTCCAAATGAGTCACCCTCGCTGTTGGAGGTAAAACATAGGTTGGGTCACGGGTTGACCACTAATGCGTCACGTGGGAGAGGTGATGGCTAGTGGAGTGTGCGATCGTCTCCAGCATTCAAGGCATTCATGAAATCAGATAGTGACAAAAATTTCAGCACTGCTAAGCCCTGACCGCATTTTGTCCAACTGGGAGGACTATTCATTCAACCACCTAAAGAGAAGTTGTTCTCTTTGTGGCGCCGACTACCAGGACTCAAATGCGGCATCGCACAGAAACTAAATTCCGAGTCTATAAACTGAGGATTGAGTGTATTGACATGAGAGGACTGATAGTTTGGGAGACGACGATACAAATGGTGCCGGATAAAGTGTCTTTAGACACAAGCAACCTCTCAACAACAAAGATAAATCGTGCAGAATTTAAAGATGTTTGCAGTTTAAGCGATCTGCTATAGATGCCTTCGCTCCAAGCGAGTGAAGCAAATCGAGCGTGAGATAAGCTTTGGCTTTCATCTCCCTTCACTTGACTACCCTTCCCTTAAAGCGCGTATGGTGCGTGCATTTAAATGACTTTCTCCGTCTTTGGTGGCGTGATGAACGAGGTGGCGTGAAGGGGACTAGGCACGTTTTTGCTGCTGCTGCAAGGCAGGGAGAGGCGCGCACGTCACTCAGTTGGCTTCACAGACCAGATTCACGGGTGCATCATTTTCTAACGTCACAACACTATCAGCTAATAGGCGAAAATAAGCAGGGACTACCAAGACTGTATTAGGTCCTTAAAGAGAAACCTCATCCTCATTCTCCATGGTGTCTGTGGCTAGAGAGTTGTCACTAAAATGCATTAAGTGTGAATCAATTAGGAATAAGGCCAATCACTAATTATTATTGTCATTTAGACGTAGCACATGTGTTGCAGAGCACAAGTTCTACCGTTCTCCTCATTTCATCCGAACGAACAAAGAAATCCGCATTTATAATGCTATGGATATTGCCCTGATAGGCTAAATTAACAGGTCTTGCATCATCTCGCCATAGCTATTTGAATTTTTGTTCCTTCTCTGACCTGATTACATTATTCCTGGCCACGCTGGCTTTCATGGGCAGTAAGGCTTACGCTCCTCGTAAACGGATTAGCTAGATTGCTATTTTTGTTCACTCTCCTCTAACAGGTACATTGAAATGTACCGTTCCCAAAAATGGTAGAGTGAGAGCAGGCGAAGCGATCACCTTTCTGTCTCAAAGGGGAATGACAAAGGTTCCATATGGAGAAGCGTGTTTGTCGAAGTGGTTGTGATGGTGGCTGATCTGGCCCGTTCTGATCAGCAGAGCGGCGCGTGTGCATGCATCTCGGCCTCCTAACAGCAGCACCTATCACCTGCCTAACCACAACGATTAATCAGAACAAAGACAGGGCAGCAGAACTGACTACTGAGTCTCTAGTATTCAGACGGATTTAATTTTAAGTTGGTGTGGAGCTCGCCAGGCTTCACAGGTCTCATTGACGCCCCAGATGGCGCCAATAAGAGAGAAGCACCAGAAGAAAGGAGACTTTAACTTCTAGATTTAAGGCCTTCATAAGGCTATATCACTTGCTGCTTCATGAAATAATTAGTAGTAAACAGCTAACAAACCAGTGCAGTCGCTCACCTCATGGGTACTCTCCGAGCCAGCACAACCCTCATCACTCTGACTAGTTCATTGCACCACCAGTTGATTGCTCAATGCTTGTTCGCATTCTGCTCGATGCAAAGAAAACAAGGTAGCCCTATCTTCGCCTTAAACTTTCTCTCCCAAATAAGATCTATTTAATTATGAAGTGGCTTCAGCGGGCTATCACAATGTGCCCCTTTTGTCGTACTGCATGGCTGCCTTGCTACAAAACCTATGCAACAACGCATTGCTCACCCAAAGATAACTTTCAAGCAGCGTAAGGCTACTCCCGTTCCCTTGCGACGAGTAGAGTAAGTAATCGGAGGCTAAGAAGGAAGAGATAAACACAAACTCCATTGTACACACTTCTACGGATGTCGAAAAGCTTCTGACCTTGCAGATGGAAACGGGGTACCAGGGAGCAGCCTTACTCTGCATGGAAGATGACTTTTCCTCAATTTGGCCAAAGACTGTTTGAAAGGAGCTTCAGAAGAGTGTGTTATCGGTTTTTGCAATTCACTTGTACTAAACAATTACCCAGTCACGACGCACGAGTGTCAGCTCACTTGCGTTTTTCAAATGTTACCAACACTATCGTTATGTATTCACACATTATGACTGCAACGTTTCGGATCAGGTCTAACATGTGGCCCACTCACACTTTCAGGTATCGACCTCACGTTTACCGGTTGACTAACTTGGCATTCGTTCGTGATACTGTCAAATAAAAGGATTCGAAACCTTCAGTAAGGCGGGAATGGGTGTATTAGGCTATGGCTAGTATGCACGGTGGTAGATGTCAGTGGACGTTTCTAAGCGATGATGGAACAAAGCATCCAAAAGAAGATATCCCTTTTCCCCACTCGACAGCTTTGTGCAACTGCAAGCCATTGCCGGGACTTGGTAGGAACCAATGTCTTGAGGGTGTGCGATGTCTTACTGACCACAAGCCTAGTTGTGGCATCAACTCACTAAGGCACAAGGTTTCGGTCTTGGGTTTGGCTGTACGATGAGCAAATCATGGTCATAGAAAGTATGAGCCAAGTATCAATCCAATTGACTTTTAAATGTGCATTTACCAGCCTCGATGCATTTTTTAGGCCTCGTCCAACTTTACCTTGGCAACCATTGAGTCAGCTTTATTGTCGCAGTACCTTGCGTCAGAGATATCCATAGAGGTGTCTTTCCGACCTAAGAAAGTCCTCATAATTTTGGTGGCACTGGGATCCACTAGGGAGATAAGAGACAGAGAGGAACAATTAAGGGGAATATTTTCTGTCTCCTTGCTCATTAGAACCCATTGCTGCGAGCTCTCGACTCTGAGTTCCTCTGAGAAACCACTGTTTGGGAAAATTTGTTAACGAGGTAGTTGAGATAGCCAAACGGATCAGAAGTTAAATGAGCAGCGAATACTTAAGAGAGATTAAGATGAGTAGCATGAGTGTCTTGAAGGTCGATGCTATTTTTTGCTCAAACGGAAGTTTAAAACAGGTTTTGATTTTAAAGAATTGATTGGTGGGGACTTGTTAGGGCATCACAGGATTGCATGAGTGAGTAGAAGAGGGGGGGCAGAGGAAGCTGGACTATTTGGAGAGGGGAACGAGTAGGTGCCACGATCGCTACTCTTGATGAGCTGCAGTATTTGAAGCAACTTCTAAGCATTCCTAGATTTTCCCTCTTTTAATAAAAAGGCGATACTACGTGTGCCACATAACACGCACTACACTCAGCAAGGTACATCCCGGTCTTGTCGCGGTCTCCTTCCCACAGTCCACCTACTTCAGTCACGAGCCACACACACACCTACCTTCCCACGTAAGTAAACAAGCAAGCTGCCTGAATGCTGGGTAGGCGCAAAGAGAAGTTCAGCAGACGAATGCGTTGTCTCACATCGTCGAGTCATCGAAATGTTAAAATGGCTGTGTAGCTTGCAAACTGATCGTCGAAGCAGAGAAATTTCCGACGACTTCAACTAACCTACAGCGAGGTGCTATACATCTACGCCAAGTTTAAACATTACAACCTGGTCTAGTGTGTGCGAATTTGCCCCAAGATGACCTACAAGCCTGAACTTTCGCCTTCCTCCAACTCCTCACTTAAGAGGCGTACTTGACTGTCCATAGTGGAGTGCAATTACAGGCACTCGCACAGGAGGTTGAAGAGCATTCGTTGACCACATCCTGTCACGAGGGAGAGAGCACTTAGCTCCCCGTCTTTGAGACTCTGGCATCCGCTCCGGACAGAAGGAGAAGGTGCATTGCTTTCAATCTGTCCAAAATCCCTAAAGTTACCTTTGAACAGCTCTACTGACGACGAAAGAGAGGAGTAAATTCTGGTGTCGATTGTCTCTAAATCCATCTTGAAAACTCTGGAAATGTGAAGAGATCGGATGTCATCATCCCAACAAGGCAGTGAATGGGCCATCGTCCACCCAGACATGGGAGCACAATCTTCTCCTTTTATTAACTAATGGCATGATCTGACGATGGCGACCAGTGAGACGACAAAGAATCCCACGATATTCCTTTCTGCCAAGTCATTTTACTCAGTCACGCATTCATCTCACGTTTCTTCTTAAAAAGTTCAAATACAGTCTTGAGGAAGTCACTATTGCCAACTTTCGTGTGTGCAACACTAACTTCAATTAATCATTTCAATTTTGCTCTTAATCAATTATAACTGCACCGTCTGGGATCCCCTCGTTGCCTTGCAGCTCTGCGGTCCAATTGGTTGGTGGACCAGGATCGGTGCTGTTGCTTCACCGCCACTGTTAATGCGATTGGTGCTGTTGCAACACTGCTGAATTCTACGGCCAGACTGACCGCAGCATCATTAGTGGAGACGGATGTGTAGCCACTTCGTCAGGTCGACACGTTTGCATTATATACGCTTTAGCTAATTAGTCCTCAGAGTTAGGCGAGATGCGTTCGACGAACACGTCTCTGGCTGCCGAACAGTCTTCATCTGCCTTCAGCAAAGTGGAATATTCACTGAACTAGCATCATAGCACCGATGAAGAATGTTCCTTGTCTGCTCTCACCCTAGTCTTTTTGAGGAAATAAAACCTATGCGGAAGATGAGGACAAGAGGATGCGCGAATGCGGTCACAGAAATTAACGAATCCATTGAAATGTGTCGCAGACTCAATACTAAAGCTTCTTTTGTGCAATGATGAGCGAGGAGCAAATGTCCTCATTTGTCCCTTCTTTACCACCCTCCAGCTCCCTACCCTTTTGCATGATTGTATGATTCAAAAAAGTGATTTTGCTGCAACTTGCACTTCAACCGCTTCTTCTGCACCTCTGTGGTAATGAGTAGGCGAAGGGTCAAAATCACTGAAGATGTGAGGGACGGACAATGAGTGAATGAGGCTTCTTAGCCTAATCTTTTCATCGCATCGACACGAATGCCAAGGTGGAAGCGGCAATCGCTTAATCTATTGTACACTTTCGCGAATGCGTTAGTAAACTGCGGCCATTGCACCCAATAAAAGCACAAAAAGGAACAGCTTCGCTCTGTCTGGAGGCCGTCCATATAATCCACCTACTCGCGTCCGTCACGCTCATGTGATCGGATTTTGTTCTGCACGCAATTCATTTCCAAAACCTTGTCTTCTCGTCGACGACAGACAAGGTAGCTACACCGTCGCAAGTTTCATTGTTCGGTAGTTTGGTGCTGACGCTATCGGGGAATGAAGTAGTCTGCACAGCCTTCTTCTGCACGAACCTAGCTTTTGCAATGGTAAACTGCTGTTGCAATGCAGTCAACCTGGTGACATGTTGGCAGTGAAGGTGGTATTGTCAATTTAAATTTTTCTTTGCATTTTTTGCTGCTTGGTTGCAAGTGCTCCTTACTTTCTGTCCTCTTTCACTCTGGCATTGTGGTATGATTCAAATAAAATTTTAGCCAAACCAAGTGCTAGTTTCATTAACTATTTTAGGGGAAGTATCGACTAAAAGGGGATGGGATAAGCAATGGTGCTTCGGAGGTGGGTAGTTGAATAGGTGTGAGGGACGCAAAGGTCACCTGTGGGTAGCGGTCGAGATTAATGGAATAAATAGAAGGAAACAGTAAGTGATGTGCATAATCCACTGGAATTACCAATATGCACAACAGTTGTCGCCACCAGTTCACTTTACTTCTCATCATTAAACTGTCGTCTTCCTCTCCAACTAGCCAAATGCTCTCGCTTTCGATGACTTTAGACCTTGCATAGAGTCGTCGGGATGACACATGCAACAAATGGACATATGACCATAGGTTGCACAGGCATAGGCACTGAGAGGTGATTATTTCAGGTTAAAATTATTTTCCAGCAGTTTCTCGACCCACTCGAAAGAACTCTGCATGATTCAATCGTGTCAGCGCAGAACATCTCCAATCGTGTTAGTTAAAGCAGTCGACCTCTCAGCAATCCGTCTGCCCACACTCATTCTAGCTCTAGACTTATCGGATGTTGACAAGGAAACCGACAATTATCTATTAATGGAAGCTAAGCAGAGAATGCAGCACCGATAGCTTCATCCCAAAAACAGTTGGTTTTCACAGGGAAAGACTTGCCTCACAGTGGAGATTAATTGAGTCAAACGGATGCCTCGAGACAAGAAGTGGAGACAGTGACTCACAATGGGTTCACCTACCCGCCAAGCATTCCACGACCTAAAATACGCCACAGCTGTGTTGGACACAGAAGTCAAAATGAGGACCTTCATGATATGCAACTTCGTCACTATTGAGCGGAGGATTAACCACATCTCGGGATCTCAATTAACAATGGTGGTGTCGACTTACTCCAGAGAAAACTGACACAGTAGCACAGTTGCTAGCAGTTGGTGAGGTGAATGATTAGTTGGTTTGCCGATTCGACCAGACAGGCATTCAATAACTTGCGCGCCTAAATGACAGGCTTATGATTACCCACCGAATTCATTGCAGTGCAAAACAATGCAAGCAATGGCGTTGCAACACGACAAGGCCGGTGGCGAAATTACATCTCGAGATGTCAATTAACATTGGTGGTGTCTACGCAATGCATTTCAGGCTTAGGTGGGCTGAAAGGGATTTGGTTAAGATGGTTATAATGCCTTTGGATTGACTTTGGATGACACAAACGTTAATTGACACGTCAAGTGAGTTTCGATTGCTGCCAGAAGCATGGCGCAGGCTTGGTCTCCAAATGGTCGTCGACCTACCGATATAGGGAAGTAGTGACAAGAGGATAATATAGTTGGCTGTGTCATTCAGGGCATTCAGGAAAGTGGATGGTGGCGGCAATAAACATGACGCTCTTCAGACTTCTCTGCACTGCTAACCTTTACCACAGTAAATTCCTCCGGCCATCAATCTGCATAACGGCAGCACCACGGACTCACAAACAAACTGCACCAACCAGTTACCGATCCATATAAAAGGCAAATTTAGTGGGCTGGAAAACATTCACACACAACGCATAGCTACTAACTAACTAATGAGTAGCATGTCGCAGTGCCAGTGTATCGTTTAATGGGCCAGCCGGCTGCCTACCTAGCATTCAAATTCAGTCCAACATTAACCAAACCACCTTCTAGCACTTATCAATCAAAGAGCGCCGTCAGCTGTCCTTCGGAGAGGACTATTAGAATGTCTGTGTTTGCCCAGTTAGCGGCCACTCCTCCTCAACTGCGTTCAGTTAGCAGATAAAGCACAGAATGCCAAGACGCATTGATGCTTTGTAGCAATAGCATTCTGCAACTGCATTCACCACTTACGTGGTCCCCACGTCACCACATCTAAGCGTAAGCTATCCTAAAATGAACCTCAGCTGTTCGACAGTTAAGAAAGTAGTTGACGCACCTATCCTTCACACGACAATGAAACCCTCATCGTACAGCGAATTGGTGCCTTAACTTGGCTTGTGGTGAGTGGGAAATCAAACACTCCCAAGACATTTGCGCCATGATAGGAGCAGCATCCCATCATTAACGTTAGAAAAAGCTAAGTAGGGAGAGGTGAATGCTGAGCCTAGTGCAGTCCTTTACGAACTTGTTGACACACCGCTACTGGCATTGCAGCCACTAACTGTACACAGAGGTACAGGTCGCTCTACCTGGAGGTTACTTATCCATCAATGTTGATCAAGACCACAAGCATGTGACCTCCGCATGATGATTGCCCAGTCACCAGAGGAGCAATGCTTGCACAGCCTGCTTACTTGGAAATATGCCAAAGGTGAGGAAGGGGCTGGAGTGTCACCAACACAAATCAGTGGCGCTAAGGACATATACGCAAAAGAGCCCTTTGAGGGTGTTTGCAGTTAGCTTGGACTGCCAGTCAAAGAGGAAGGTGGGACAGCCGACTGCTTCTCATCAATCATTGGGGTGGTAGCTCGCCTTTGGATGACTTGAGTGTTTAACAAGCAGCTTTGAAGCGATTAACCGACCTCGTTCCATTCCCTAAAGACCTAAATTTTCGAAAGCGACCCATCGCTGCAACAGCACTCTCTCGCCATCTTCTGGACACCTCAACGGATGGCTACCATTAGTGCGCACTGACCTTAGTTGAACAGAGCGAACCCCATCAGACCGATAAATCTGGATCTCTCACTGTCAATAACACGATCTCACAAGGATCCAGTAAAGTAGTGAATAGGCGATGAACATTACACAGCAGGGAGGAACTAGGAGACGAGTCCGACTTGAAACACTGATGGACGAATGGCTTTCATCCTGTGCAATTGTCG
Organism: Taenia hydatigena; assembly: GCA_036345935.2. Classification (NCBI taxonomy): domain Eukaryota; kingdom Metazoa; phylum Platyhelminthes; class Cestoda; order Cyclophyllidea; family Taeniidae; genus Taenia; species Taenia hydatigena. Next base: position 27,366,245 of record JADWOT020000001.1, on the reverse strand, counting down.
GATGTAATAACAGAATTATACCGACGCGTTCAAAAGGGTGTGCAATGAGTTCAGCGCTTGTCTGCTCCTTCTTAGCTTTTGTCATCCTCGGGATGAAAAGCGGAAGATCACGTGGCGGACAAATTTCATCGGCGACATGGCAAATAAGCAGAAGATGCTTGAATTGTCGCAGTGCTTCGAGTTTGGTTCAACTCGTTGTTCCTCTCTGCTATGCGATGTTCACAACCCATTCATTACTTCACCAGGTCCTCATAAAAACGTGTTAATGGTAGTGAAAGACCCAAATTTGCCGGTCTGATGGGGTTTGCCCAGTTCTACTGAGGTCGATGTGCAATGATGGTGGTCGTCCTTTGGGGTGGCGAGCGTGTGCTGTTGCAGCGATGGGTCACTTGCAAAAATGTAAGTCCTCAAAGAAATAAACGAGGTTAGTCAATTTCATTAAAGCTATTGGTTAAAATTTAAGCCAACCAAGGCAGTCGGCAGTCCCACCTACCTCTACGGAACCGGCAGTCCAAGTTACCAGCAAACACTTTCAAAGGGCTCTTTTGCACATTCGAAGACGAGCTATGGATTTACCGCAAAGAGAAGATAGTAAATATGGAGTGCACAAGACAACTGCTTTGTGCCAAATCGTGGGTCATTCAGGCATGAGCTGGACCGCATAATCGAGTAAGTCACCTGTTGCAGGTAGTGGCGCCATTCGATGTTCTTACCTGGATTCTTACAGAAATTGCCAACTTTCTACACTGGTGAGATTCTTTCATGAGGTATCAGTAAGGCGTGGTAATGTTTTGAGCAATCAGGCAACTACCTGACAAATGCATGGTGTGTTGCTAGGTGTGTAGCTCGAAACAGTAGCGTCTCTCACTGGGGATTTGAGGGCACACCCAGCATCACAGCGTTGTCTTCTATTCCCTCCTAAGATAAGCATCATTGCAGTTCAGTGAATTCCGATTACCCACCTCACAGGGGTAAACCCCTTTCAGTGTCGATGAAGACGAATGCAAATGCTAGCATCTTTAGTCCGTTGCCATTTAACATTTGTTTACAGCAGTTGCACACTTTAGTGGAAGTAAAGGCATTGCATGGACAGATGATTGCCGATCTAACTATCTTTCGTATTTAATGAAATCTGCAATAGAAAATAAACAGCCCTTTTGATGAACGCAAGTAGGGGGCTGCACTAGTCACAGTAGCTGAGGCGCTTAATGATTGGTTGTACGGAGCCATGGGAAAAGTCACGAAAGCATAGCAGCCACGAAGGCTAGTAGAGTTACAATGGCCAAAGCAGCGCAGGTCGAGACACCGCCAGTCATGGTTACTGCAGTAGAAGTCTCTGGCAGGTCTGTTGGTCGTTGAGGGGCTTCTTCCAGTCGTGACAGACGCTTCCTCCTCCCCTATTTGATACAACCATAAATTTGCCCCATTACAATAGCAATAATTAGTGTCGAATTCTACACGTCAACCAACTGGTAACTGCTCACATTGAGGAGCGTCTGTCTAACTCTCGGCAGTAGTTTATTTAGTGCCAGGCAGTACTACTACTAATGAGTCTGCGAACTTAATTAGTTGTAGCGGTTACGATACATGGGCAGCGTTGCAGAGTTGATTCTAGTGGATATGGCTAGTCCTAAGCAGTAGTAGTAGTGGTAGTAGTGGTGGTTCAGCTTTCAGCAAAATCGAACATAGAGAACTCATCGCGCTCCAAAGCAGGTGTAGGGCACCAAGGTGCTCTCTGTCGTCAGAATATCTTCCATCAATGCGTGCACAAACGGCGACAGAAGTGGTTTGATTTGGCTTTAGATTATAAGAGGTGAAACTCGTCGTCAAAGGGAGAAAATGCTGCTTTCACACCTTGGTATCAAATGTGTTAGCAATGGAGTAGGCAACAATGCTGGCGTCGGTTCCTGATGGGGTGTTCCAGTTCACACACACGCATTGAGAAACGAGTGTGTAATACCTTATTTGTTTGACTGCCGCTTTCGGTACCCTGACTTGGGTGGCCATGTTGTCCTAGTCGCGTGGCCTGGCCTCTGGGACATGCCAGCATCCTCGTGCCCTATGTTTATTGAATATGCATATTCTGCCCTAGTAATGCGCCCACTTTTGCCTTCAAGGGAGTCTAGGGATGTTGCAAGGTGCTTAAATTTTCACATTCTGAGGAGTGCTATGACCCTCACAGGTGGAAACGCAATGATTTGTCATTGGCTCCAGCGTCTCATTTACACAATTACGTATGTACCTCCACGGGGCAAGGGAGAACTCATGAGGACTGCGTTTTTTGCTCAAAAGAAGCTAGCTTGGGTAATGTCGAATAAAGTCTTATTAAAAATCGTGAATGAATAGCAAATGTTTATTTAAGTGGCTTTGCGCTCGTCAAACTTAGCTTTTGTTTCGATATTGAATAGGCAGTGGTCAGGACAATCCCTTGCGACGCAAGGTAACTTAGTACTTGATATAAAATCATTCCCAAACCTCATTTACCATGAATTGGGTTGCTCTGTCGACTTACAACAATGATATCATGTACTTGTTGTGAGATTAGAACTAGGATGATTTGACGCAGACCCCAAAACGCCGATCCAGGTATCCCCTAAGGCGACCGTAAATCTCTTCTCGGCTAAACGCCATCTGATTCGCTGGTCAATAACCAATGGAAAGTGACGAGTTCCAGGACGTTTTTATGTCCACAAACCAGCCTACATAGCTGCAAGCAAACATCGGATTTATGTCGGGAAAGTCTAATTACATGTTCCGTTTCTTTTAATTGGTCAGATCTCTTGTTGACCGTGAAAAGACTTCTGGAACATCTGATTGGCTGAGTGGTAGCCAATGAAATAAATTGTAGGATAGATCTGTCATAAGAATAGTTATTTTTATTTTTTGCACAGCAGCTCGACTGATTAGAAAACGAGTGTTAGATGGTCACATAAGAACAATAAAATTCTAGGCTATGGAGGACTATTGTCTGGAATTCTGGAAGAACTCTCATGTATGCATGTTGTAATGAACTTGTAATCAAGGTTCTACTCATTCCAGTTACATAGTGACATTTCTCAGCTGTCCTTTCAGAGACGGTCCCGGTGGTGGTGGTAAGCTGGCTCCATCTTTGCGGTTGATACTACCTCAGGGCGCTCAATTCAACTGCGTCAAATACGCTTGCTTAACCGATCTCCATTTCGATGCACTTCCAGAGGTTGCTGTGGGCACTTTCGGTCAGCAATTGCTCTTCCATGATTGAACTGGCGACCTCCGTTCGTCGACCGAGAGTTCTTACACGTGACCACCTGCAGATATACCAACTCACACCAAATGGTGGAGAATGAGTGGAGGAGAGTAGACGCACAAACAACTGTTTTATGCCTGATGCATCGCCTCAAAGGAGCAATGGATAATATTTTCATTGATACCATCACACAAGAGCTCAACTGCGTCAGCCCATGTCACCAGCAATGACGCAGGGTGCTAAATGTCCAGTCAACTTCTTCACAACTTCTTCAATTTGTACAATCGGGCAGGAATGAATTAATAAATGAGGAGTGGGTAGATAAATGATCACCAAAAGTCGGCGTAGTGTCCCTAACCTACTCCTAAATATCCAACACATCCTGCATATTCCGAAGGATGAAAGGCGCCTTTACTGATTGCAACAGTAGCAATAGTTAAGTATTACCAATGGTAGCAGCAATAATGATAGCTAAAGTATTCACATTACCATAAGGAGCAGAAGCAGCAGCGGCGTTGGTGGCAGAAGGGAGAAGAAGACAGGAGGGCAGGGCAAGGCAGGGCAGGGCAGGGCAGGGGAGGGAAGGGAACAATTTCACGTGTGGTTTTCTGCACACACGGGAGGGTGCTTCCAACCACCTCTTCCAAACATCCTATGCCCTCGACGACATCAGGCAGAGCATGGGCTGGCGGGTGAGTGAGTGAGTGAGTCGGTAAACAACGCCTCAAGACTGCCCATTGAAGCCATAGGTCGTTGAGAGAGGATCCATCGCAGGCACTACCGCCACCGCCACCACCAATGACACCGCTGGCCGATGCGGGCCCAAAATTGGTTCCAGCATTCACCTCAATGTGTCCGCAAAGCCACTCCGTGACACATTCATACCGCCTGACTCGCTACAAGTGCAAAAGACGCCATTTCCATCACTTCACACAAATCACTACTTTCCCATCCTCTTCCACATCTGTACAACACCCAAAAGGGAGGCTCATTCCATCCAATCCTACGTCCCCACCACTACCCTTTGTAAGTCGGCACACACGAGCACAAAATATTATTTCATGGCTGACGTCTCCATCTTACTACCTTCGCATCATTCTAACCACTTTTTCTACAAGAAATCCAATTTAGAAAATCGAGGCTACAGCATTACGTAAGCACTGGCTCTAATCAGAGCCACCTTCGTCACACACTCGGGTGCAGCCAAATCAGACACTATTTCACATTTCTGCTAGATAATTTGTTTCCTTCACTGCCATAGTCACAGCTTCCTCGAATGCACCAGACCAGTCGCTGAAACAGTCTTCATCAACGACTATGAGATATGCACATTTCAAAGCATCGTCCCTTACTACTGCGAAGGACCCACTCAATCGCTTTAAACAACACCTAATCGCCACACTTCTTCTTTAAACGATTTTTGAAGAGAAGGAAACAGTCTTTCAAAAGTGGCCACCGATCCGCCTTCCCTAATGCCAACTTAGGCTTTCGCATCAGTGAATACATTTAGTAGTATTAAAATTCACACACTTTAATGCGTTTAACCCTTTCCACCAATTAGTTCAACCGCAAGTACTGACTACTGCTAGTGCTTTAAGGCTGCAAAGTACATTCCCATCTTTCCCTCCAACACTTTCTACCTTTTCAGAATACACGGAAACTGACAACTTCAAAAACAACACCCAATCCCCATGCCGACACGAGGGACCACCACGAATCCACCCAATTGACACGCCACAGCGTACAAACCACATCCCATCCCAAACTCTGCCCCAACCCCAACCTTGATAGTAATTAGTCCAGATGAGGTCGGAAACCACCCCAGCTTTCTACCCCAGATACCCCCTACATGGTCTTTCCCATCCCCTCCTTTTCCATCCATTCTCACTCCTAAGGCCAAGTCGCAATAGTAGTAGGAGAAGCACGACAGTCGCCTTCACCTCCTCCCAATAGTTCGCGCCCAACACATCCAACAGTGGAGACCTACCCACTTACTTACCTCCTCTAAGATGATGCACCACCATTCATCACCTTTACAGTCAGCAACAAATTAACTTCCACCCTCCCACCGCAAAAACATTTCCGTACCTGCGGAAACAAGACATACCGCAATTGCCACCATCGAACTCTGGTCCATAGCACTTCCATTCGTTGTCGTTGTCGTCGTCGTAAGTGAACGTCTCCTTCACTCTTTCACACACCCACGGCACAGTTCCCTAGCCTTTCCCTTCCTTCTCCGCCACCCACCCACTTAATCACCCAGCCACCCATGCCCGCGAAGACAAACATACGGAGGCATAATAGCAGTAGTAGACCCTGTCGTCCATGCCAACAGTCGCATCGCACAATCCAAACAAAGACGCTACCGCCGCCACCGCCACCGCGAATCACGCCAACATCTTGCATTGCCTACCATTCCACACACTCATCACATGTTACTTCACCATCACAACAACCAAGGTAAGTTTGTGGCATCTAAAAAGGAAAAAAACAAACAATGGAAAGACCAATGTGCGGGGGTCCAAAGCGCTGCAAAGCTAACATACACAAACATAACTACTAATAGGAGAAAAAAGAAACAGGCACCTCAACAAGCAAACACTTAAGACTGCTAGAAAGTACAGTCTGTGTGGTGATGCCCAAGCTTCACACTAGCCACTCCTTCTTCCTCCGCTCCTAACCCTGCTGCGTCCACCACACTCAGAGACACCAACTCATGCCGTCAAAGCTGAGCAACCTACCATTAGGCCATCACCGAGGCCCTCTACACAACATGTTTCACAGCAGGGACCACATCGACACAACAAACAACCCTCGTCCTGCATCCACTCCTCCGCCATCCATATGTGCGCCAACAACACCCATATCACAGTAATGGAAATAGCGCAGGTGAAGCAGGTAAAGGAGAACAGCACTTTCCCATCCAACATATGGACGCACATTGATTTCATAGCTGCCCACACGAAAAAGGACAACAACAACTCATTTAGCACAATCCAATCTTACCTGAGAAATGTGTAAAGTGATAACAAAGACGAGATTCGCACTCATTACTGATGCAGCTTCTTCTTCTTCAGTGTCCATTCTAGCACGAAAACGACCTAAATAATGCATAATAAGATTTATAAATATGGTTAACACTTCGTAGTGAGAAAGCAAACAAATTACAAATTGCCAAAACAATCTTAACTTATCACTCGAGGTGTCATACAGCGAAAAGTGTGCGTGAGTAGGCATCGTAGTTAGAAAACAAAACGTCCTAACAGCCATAATATGAGACTTTTGCGTTCACTTTACCAAAGTTGCAAATCCCTTTATCAAATTGGACCTCATTCATCAAAACTCATTCTTACTAAAATAAGGAACTGCTTAAAAACAGTTAAATCAATCGCACTCAATCCAAAGAAGTGTTTTGCAGTAACAACATCAACGCGATCAGGCAGTGCAAATGGAAATCACAAAGTTATGAGAGCAACCGCAGCTGTTTCTGAAAAGGTTGGTCTAACAAATAAACTGGTAAAGGCAAAAGCATACATCGGCACACTCGTAAAATTGGTGCTTATTTGCAAGAAAGCACCAAGCACGTAATTTCCAAGCTCCTCTCCACAAAATCACGCCCCAATGCTCAAATTCAAACGTCAGTAAAAACAAATAACCTCACAAACCGCAAAAACAGTCGAAATTTATATCTATACAGGAAAGAATGCACGTGAGAAGACCTTGCAAATAAAAAGAAACCGTCAACAGCCACATTAAGATGCCTTTGCGTCTACTCTAACAAGTATGTGTATAAAGGAAACAAATCGACATTTAAAGTACCTCACAACAACTAGCTAACTAAAAATAATAAAAAAATGCTTGATACTTACTGGCTTCCAAACTTTTGGCAGCAGATGAAGGCGCATTAACTCAGGAAATCTATCCCCGAAAACACGCGCAAACCACGCAAGCCGCGCACAAATCTGGCTACTCAGTTCAAAGTTCGTCCGATGAAACAAATAAGCTTTAAATTTTTATGTATATTTGATGGAACCATAATTACGACGAATACCAACAGTTTCGACTTTTGGTATAATTTGGGCAGCAAGCATACAAATAACAGTTTACAAAGTGCACAAAATGAGAACACTGTTAATATTTACATATTAGCAATATAAATGCATAATAGTGATATTGCGAGGTCCGTCAGCAAATCGTAAAGGCAGTTCGAAAACAATGAGTAACGTCATTTCGTCAATTGGTTGTTCACTTCAATTTACTTTTAGCATGTGTTTTGTAGCAAAGTTCATATTCAAAATAAATAGACGCGTTGCTCAATTGGAGCAATAAACTGACCTTACTCACATTGACTTGCAAGTGTCGATCATCTTCACAAAAGATGAGCACTTGTACCAAATCCCGCCTAACATCTTGTTGGCTGGTGGGGTGTAAGCTACGATTTCAGATGGCAATTTTTCGGTTGCGATGCCTGCACATCTCACTAGAGGTAGACGCAGTGGTACAGTGGCCAACTTCGTAAGTACTTCCTGATTTGAGCATCAATTACATTGGCAGTTGTTCCATGCAGTAGAGTGCCACCTGACCTTCTACCTCTTGTGGCAGCTGTTATGACATGACTGCTAATTGTCTAAACTTACCTGATCTGCCAGTAACCAGAATGCAATTGTGAAAACAGGTTCGATTCTACTGGGATAGTTGATCATGATAGAGGTAGGAGCGCTCGACAATTTAACAGGATTACTTTTGTGTGGAATGATCTGAACTTTTTGATTCCCTCTGTCAAGAGACACGACAGCTACCCTACCCCATCTCCACGGTTCCTCAATTCACAACTCCCGCTTCTGTGCAGCTCACAACTTCACTACTCCCCACTTCTTCCTCTCGCCTACACCTTCACAAATCCAAGTCTTCATCCCTCCCTCCTCCTTCCTTCCTTTCTTTCTTTCTTCCATCCTTCCCTCCATCCATCTATCTATCTGTCTAATTTGATCGCGCGTCACACATCCCTCAACACCGAGCTTCCTATGAGCATTCACAACTCCATTAATACTTCTTCTTCTTCTCCGTCTTAGAAGAGGAAGGAGGCTCTTCAGATTCTCCACTCTCCTCCCAGAGCCAACTAACAACGACTCTTCATGATCGCAGCCCAAACGCATACAACACACACACAAACACAGTACGAAACACAAGCACTGCAGCACACTTACACCCTACCACATGCAGCCACTACCCACGCGCAACACAAACAAATCACCCAACCAGTTAGTTCTCTCCTCCAAAAAATAATGACAAGGAAAATTAGTTGTCCTTCATCACCTTTATTAATTTCAACGCAAACAATCGTATCGCTAGGCAGCACATCCAATGCCCATGTGGCCTAAGTAAGAACATAGAGAACGATCAATCATGTTAGTCTTGCGGCAATTCAAAGTCATCATGCACGTAGTAGACATTGAAGGAGCCGAGGAGGACTTCCCCCTGAGCATTCTCTTCTGCGTGTACAGCTACATGCAGATGAGCGAAGCTCGTCGGAGCTGTCTGTGTGCAGTGCCGAGTGTTCAATCTGCTGGTAAGCGTTGTGCGATTGAGCAGCGTCAGCGTTACTGTGTGTTTCAGAGGAGGGCGAGCTGGTCGTGATTGAGGAGGTGGAGCCAGCACAGCCAACGCAGCCATTGCAGCCGTCGGAATCAACGGAGCTGGAGGAGGTCGCGGAGGAGGAGGAGACGCTAATGCCATCATCGCCGTCTCAAGCATCGCTGTCCTCAACCACCCTGTCCCAGTCCTCGTTTTTCATGTCTACTCCCTCCACGCTTTCGTTTTATGCCTTCATTCACTCATTCATTGATGAGACTCACTCTCGAACCAATTCGGTGTGGTGAACCACTTCTTCCCTTCACGCAGGCTAACAGGTGAACTACGAAGTGGAGGACTTGCTCATTCCTCACCAGGACCGTGAGGGGCAGGCGCAGGGAGAAGGGTCAGCTATGTCACCCACCACCAGTGGCACGCCCACCTCCCACTACCTCAGCGCCTCCTCACCCAACCACGTGGTTGGTGCCTCGTAAGGAGGTGGCGACAATGATGCGGTGCAGCCAATGAGAGTGCCAATTACACATGGATCGTCATCATCGCTCGTCCGTCTCGAGGGTAGGCAGGAGTCGGTGGAGGCCAACACTCCCCCACCAATCCGCTCATCCACTCACGAAGTCGTTAGTCCAGACAGCACGACGGGTGAGTGACCACCACCTACCAACCCTGCAGTTGAAAAGTAACCGTCAACAGCCACATTAAGAGGTATTTGCGTCTACTCTAACAAGTGTGTATAAAGGGAACAAATCGACATTTAAACTACCTCACAGCAACTGACTAACTAAAAGTAATCAAAAGATACTCAGTGCTTACCAAGCTCCCAACTTTTGGCAGCGGATAAAGGCGCATTATTCCACAAAATTTACCCCCAAAAGCCCGCACCACTTACGCAAGCCGTGCACAAATCTGGCTAATCAGTTCAAAGTTCGTCCGGTAAAACAAACAAACTTTGAATTTCTATGTATTTTTGATGGAATCATAATTACGACAAATACCAACATTTTCGACTTTTGCGTATAATTTGAGTAGCGAACGTACTAATGGCAATTTACAAAGCGCGCTAAATGAGAAAGTTTTTAATATTTGTATATCAGTAATGCAAATGCATAATAGTGATGCTGTAAGGTTTGCCAACAAGTCGTAAAAGTGGTTTAAACGACAGCGAGGAATGTCATTTTGTCAATTAGTCGTGCACGTCTATTTACTTCAAGCATGTGTTTTGTAGCAAAGTTCATATTCAAAACGAATAGACGCGTTGCTCAATTGGAGCAATGGACTGACCTTACCTACATTGACTTGCAAGTGTCGATCACCTTCACAAAAGATGAGCACTTGTACCATATCCCGCCTAACATCTTGTTGGTTGGTGGGGTGTAAGCTGCGTTTTCAGATGGCAGCAAACATGACGTCGGCCTTTGGCGATGAGGAGTGTCCGTCTACCCACTCTCCCATGGTTTGGACGCTGTGTTGGTGGCGCTAATAAGGCACCATCTGTTTCAATCAAGCATGTAAAAAAGCATTGCATTTACGGGTCACTGAACCCGAAACGATAACAGCAACAGCAGCAACTACAGCATCAACGGCGACAGCAAGAAGAAAGTGAGCGCAGCACGCGTCGGATGTTGTTACGAAGGCGTCTTCTCCACTGCAAATGCAAAAGGCGTATTGAGGGAGAAAAAGGGTGGGTGGGGGAAGGGAGAGAAGGGAGGAAAGAGAGGAGAGTGTAAAGGAATGGCAGTCGCGTGTGCTACGCACATGTAGGTGTCATCAAAATCGCACGATATAATGAGGCAAGAATAAAGTAGATAGCAGCATCAACAGCAGAAGCAGTCGTAGTGGTAGTATTAGTAGTGGTGGTAGTAGTAGTATAGGTAGAAGAAGGCGCACTTACTGAAAGGCGAAGGGACTGTTGACGAGCCTCCGATCCAACTGTCAAATGAGAGAAAAATCGATGATGATGACGACGCCGACGACGATGGACGATGGGTGATGGATGATGGATGGGTTGCTAGAGAGTGGAGAGAGGTGGGTGGTAGGTGGTATTCACTCACCCGACGTGCTGTCTGGACTAACGATTTCGTGAGTCGATGAGCGGATTGGTGGGGGAGTGTTGGCCTCCACCGACTCCTGCCCACCCTCGAGACGGACGAGCGGTGATGACGATTCATGTGTAATTGGCACTCGCATTGGCTGCACTGTATCATTGTCGCCACCTCCCCAAGAGACACCAACCACGTGGTTGGGTGAGGAGGCGCTGAGGTAGTGGGAGGTGGGCGTGCCACTGGTGGTGGGTGACATAGCTGACCCTTCTCCCTGCGCCTGCCCCTCACGGTCCTGTAGAGGAACGAGCAAGTCCTCCACTTCGTAGTTCACCTCTAAGCCTACGTGAAGGGAATGGGAAAGAAGGTGGATGAGGAGGAGAAGTAGACAGCGAAGTGGTTCACCACACTGAATTGGTTCGAGAGTGAGTCTCATCAATGAATGAATGAATGAATGCATAAAATGAATGCATGGATGCCTGAAAGAAATGGGAGACACAGAATGAGGGAAGGGGTAGGCAGTATAAAAGCGTAAAGGGAGTAGACATGAGAAACGAAGGATGAGATAGACCATGTTCAAGCAACGTACTGGAGGATATAGAGGACTGAGATGAGGAGGACTGGGACAGGATGGGTGAGGCCAGCGATGCTTGAGACGGCGATGATGGCATTAGCATCTCCTCCTCCTCCTCCTCCTCCGCGAGCTCCTCCGGCTCCGTTGACTCCGACGGCTGTGTTGGCTGTGCTGGCTCCGCCTCCTCAATCACGACCAGCTCGCCCTCCTCTGAAACACACAGTGTTATTAGTGACGCTGACGCCGCTCAATCGCACACTTACCAGCAGATTGAACACTCGGAGCTGCACACAGACATCTCCGACGAGCTTCGCTCATCTGCATGTACCTGTACACGCAGAAGAGGATGCTCAGGAGGAAGTCTTCCTCGGCTCTCGCAATATTAACCACGTAGTTGCTCATTTTCTATTAACAGAAGACTGGCATGAAGTGGCTGCAGCGAACCTACCTCAGCGTGTGTACGTAAAAGTGCAAGTGACGTTCAAATGCGACATGCCGATTGGTTGCTTGCTTGATTGATTGATTTATTGGGCGGAGGCAATCAATACGATTTGAATTCTGCCGACAGACAGCGCGACACATTCAGGTTGGTAGGTAAGTGGGCAGACAGCAGACAGCAGACAGACAGGTAAACAGACAAACAGGAGGAAGGGCAGGCAGGTTTAGGTGCAAACGCATGAGTAGTTGGTAGATAGCCACTTGTGCCTCCATGTCGAGAGTCGTCCATTTGCAGTGGATATGCGACAGTGTTGAGAATGACAACGTCACCTTCAATTTGACCTCCTGCCTCCATATGGGCTTATGTGAAATGGAAAGGGAAGTGAGCACAGAGTTAGGCAGGGCATGAGTGATCTGCAAACAACGCAATGTAGTGTAGGGCGCACTTGTCACAACTCAACTGCTCCACCAACTCACCACAGGTGTACGTGCGTGATTAAACTCACCTGCAGTGAGCCACATTGTGGTGGGGAGATGGTGTCCTCTGCAAAACGTCATTCACTTTGGTTGGTAGGTTCAAGCACTTGCCATGACAGTCGTCCACATGCTCACTGGAGAAAGTGGCGAAATGTAGTGCAGACGACGTGCCGCAGTAGATGGTGGGCACCGAGAATTATGTGTGTTCCTCCTTCTTAGGAAGGTGGGAAGGAGGTGAGTGAGGAGGAGGAGGCGGAGGAGAAGAAGAAGATGATGGTGGTGGTGGCAGGAGGGAGTGGGCATGGGAGAGGTGGAATAAGATAGGCAATGTGCATTCAACCTACTGGCGGATATGGACGACTGAGGTGGGGAGTACTGCGGCAAGGTGAGTGAGGCCAGCGATGGTTGAGACGGTGACGTTGGTGGTGGTACTGTCTCCACCTGCTCAGTCGCATCCTGCTGGCCCTCCTCTGTAATGCACATTGCTGGTGGCAACGCCTGAACTGCTTAAGTGGACACTTAGCTAGCAGCAGTGTGAAGACTTGGCGCCGCACATGGGCAGCATCATCGACGGGCGGCATTGACTAGCTCGGCTCATCTGCATGTGCGGATCCACACATGCAGAAGAGGATGCTCATGAGGAAGTCCTCCTCGACTCCTTCAATGTCTACTACGCACATGATGACTTTGAATTGCCGCAAGACTAACATGATTGAAAGTTCTCCATGTTCTTACTTAGGCCACATGGGCATGGGATGTGCTGCCAAGCGATACGATTGTTTGCGTTGAAATTAATAAAGGTGATGAAGGACAACTAATTTTCCTTGTCATTATTATTTGGAGGAGAGAACTGACTGGTTGGGTGATTTGTTTGTGCTGCCCGTGGGTAGTGGCTGCATGTAGTAGGTTGTAAGTGTGCTGCAGTGCTTCTGTTTCGTACTGTGTTTGTGTATGTGTTGTATGCGTTTGGGCTGCAATCATGAAGAGTCGTTGTTATTTGGCTGTGGGGGGAGAGTAGAGAATCAGAAGAGCCTCCTTCCTCTTTTAAGACGAAGAAGAAGAAGTATTAATGTAGATGTGTATGCTCATAGGAAGCGACGGTGTTGAGGGGTGTGTGACACGCAATCAAATTAGATAGATAGATGGGTGGAAGAAAGGAAGGAAGGAAGGAAGGAGGGAGGGATGAAGACTTGGATTTGTGAAGGTGTAGGGGAGGGGAAGAAGTGGGGAGTAGTGAAGTTGTGAGCTGCACAGAAGCGAGAGTTGTGAATTGAGAAACTGTGGAACTGGGCATATAGATGTCTACATATGAAGAGGCGAATTAAGTGTGGGAGTAGGGGTGATCGCTGACACCCTTGGACGACTTAGGAGGAGGAAAAGGAGGGATGAACTGATGTTAGGGTGTCGATGTGGTGGACACTTGGTTGTCTGGTTGGATAATTGCTAAAGTAATGAGTGGACGTGGAGGCGATGAGCTCATAAGTGGATCCACATGTGATTAACCAAGACGACATTCCATTGGATGAATGGGTGGACTTGGTGGCTCAAGGTGGATGACTGGTTCGTCAGAGTTAGGAATAACATGACACCAGTGAGTAACATAAGTGGCTAATTTGCAAAGATGCTTCATCCTCTACTGGCCTTCACATAAATTCTAGATAACTGGCAGACCTTCGCATTCCTCGTCTAATGAGATGATGGCGCTTGTTCTCTTCCACTTTGCTCAATACCTTCCACTGACATTGTAAATAAATGTGATACGACATCCTTTTATTTGCCTCAAGATTCACAGCAATGAGTCATGTGCCATATTTGGTTTTGAATCTTTTGAATCTGATTTGCTTTGATTGCATCTGCTAGGCGAACCCAGTGACCAACAGTGGCAGCAGTGAAGGGCGGTAGCAGAGGAGAGCGTGGTGGGGCTACTGCAGCAGAGCATGGACTTTACATGCAGCGCCTATCCACGTGCCTGTCTAGCAACAGTCTCGAACAGGGGGCAACGTTGAACTAGCTGATGGGACACTTGGACGATTGTGCTCTCAACGATCCCATCTGTGGCATCACATCGTCTCCTCTTAGTGCTTCCAGCGTCACCGCCGATTCTGGTACCCTTACCACATTACTTGAAATGATTATTACGAAGGGTCTTGTGAGTTACCCTCCTCTCCCTCCTCTTTATGCAGAGAACTTGGCATAATAGCACTTCACTGCCATCATGAAGTCGTGGTGCGATGTATTAGGAACACCTACGTGAAGGAGACGATTGTCAGCCATAGGAGGCATCAGAGGTCCATGTGGTTTAGTGCTGCTTTTGTTAATTCAGTAGCGCACGTGTGCGCTCCTAACGTGCGCCTACTGGAGGACACGAGAAAACCGTGCACAAAGTGCCGCGTGAGAAGGCGCCTGCTTGCCAGTAAAGTGTGTTAATGATTGTTCGTATGTAGGCGAAACGAGTGGTAGAAGCGTGTGACAACAATGTGGAAGGTGCGATGAACGTGGCCTAATGGAGTGCAGACGCATTGATGGCTTGGGTACAGCAGATGTAACAAAGCAATGCTGCATCAGTCAGCGCAGCAAGCTTGACAAGAAGTACAAAGGAGGCAGTGGCAAATGTGTTGATAGTTGCTATGAGTTCTTTTCCTTTGTTGGCCATATAGGTGAGTGCACTGCTGTGAGTTATTGCTCCTGTCTTCCCCTTACTTAGTATGGTCGGTTAATAAGATGGTTGGGTAGCTAAACCGGTTGGAGGACAAGTGAGTAACGAGTGCTCGATAGAAGTGAAGGTGAGTAGCTGCAAGCATAGGTTTTATTTGAAAAAATTGAGCATCTATGTGGAGGAATGAATTGGTAGAGACTTGTTAGGGTACCACAAGATGGGGGAGCGAGTGAGTAGATAAAGAAGGGGAGTGGGAGCTAGGATTCTTAAAGATGGGAATTATTGAGGGCAGAATTGCTACTCCTGATGAGCTGCAATACTTGCAGCACCTTCTAAGTATCCTTCTACTTTTCTGTTTTTACATAAAGTCGGGACTCAACGTGTGTCATATAAAGCGCATCGAGGTGAGCAAGGGAATTGGCGATCTTCTTGCGGCAAAGCTGACTCCCAAAATCCGTAGGAGGCAATTGAAAATCAGTTGGATAAGTAAAAGAGGAGGCGGAAAGTGCATGTGGATGTAGCCCCTTTTAGTACCATAGCAAGGATCACAGCTGCATTTCAGGATCTGTCGATTGTTGCAGGTGGTGCGTAGTTAGGTAGGAAATGAAGAGGACACGAGCAATCCACCCGACTTCCAACATTACGACTTCGAGTGGTTGTGCTTTGACATCGAGGGCAGTTTCGTGAGTTGTGGTGGAGCTCTTCCACTCAAGTAAATGGCGCCACACAATCTAGCGTGTGTAGGCGCATCCGAAGGGCTACGCTAACGTCAAAGACCTACAAAACTGTGTGCACAGATTTTGTCCTCATAGTGGCCTTGGCGAGACACAACTGGCAATGTCACTTCACCGGGAATGAGATCTACTGCCATGAGAGGAGCGAACCCACTTCTGCCTACAAAGGTATCGCACCCAGACGACTGACTGGCTAGTGGATTGTTGGGAGTCACACAGTCACGCTCAACTATTGGATCGTAATGGACGCTACCAACCATTAGAAGTGATGGTCTACCTATGCACCGCAGAGGACGTAGGTAGTGTGGAATAGCTGCTAACTGCCTACAGTACCAAGGGATGAGCCCCATCAGAGCTGTTGGTCAGGTGGATGGTTCGACTGCTCAGTCACTCAACAGCTTGCGCAACGACGAGGACCAGACTGTTACAGTGTACAAAGAAAGAGGAAAGTCAAACAGAAGGTGTATTACTAAGGTGAATGGGAAAATGAGGCAGCAGACGAGAAGATATCGTGCCGGTTTGCATGCAGTAGTAGAAACTGGAGAAGGAGGTCGAGCAGGGTGTGTCGTCTCGTGTTCGTAAGATTAAATGTGTAGGGTCGCTAAGCCGTCGAGGTTCATTAACATGAAATTCTTGGTTTTATTATGATTAGCTGCTCAACGGCTACAAGCTCGTTGTTTTAGCCTTAATGTCATACCAGCTATCACAGGGAGGTGGAGAGCGTAGTGACACCCCACTAAATGGAACAAATGTCAATGTGATTGATGACCAAATCAGATGGTAATTACGAAGTTAGCAACTGTGCCACTACGTCCACGTACACCAGGATGTACAGACATAGCAACCGAGAAGTGCCAGCCCAAAATGAAAAAGAGCAATTTGTCAAAATGTGTATCTTTCGTAAAGGTAATAGACACATAGTCAAGGTTAGCATTATGAGTGTCGACTTCGATTGGGACGTCGTAGATCTTCTCCCCCTTTTTTCCACATACGTTCTTTGGGTACATCGAAGGGAGTTGTGAGTGTAACAGCATCCACGCGCAATATATCGTAATTCGCTAATCACATGAGCAGCTTTATCTCATTTTCTGTAATTGAAGAGCTTTGCACTTCCCAATTTGAGCAATACAATTGGCCTCATCGCTTAGGCCTACCTTCGAAGAATGGATGCATTCCTCGAGTCCGCTGTCAACTGTAACTTTGTCCATTTCGCCAATAAATCTGCTGCCTTGTAGATGTGGCAAGAAGGAAAGGCGAGACGGGAGAGCACCACCAGCGCTCAGTTGGTGTTGGGGCTAGACCCTGTGTGCGCCATCACCGAAGGCTGCCATCGGCCTCAGTGGACCGGGAGACAACCAGTTTCGCAATATCTCCCCTTCGTGTCACCGCAACCCAACGATGAGGTCACTCTTTTTTCCCTGCGCGTGGCGTTGTTGAACAATTACAGTCCAGTGACCAACAATTGCATCAGTCAACGGAGATACAGTCAAGACACTTGTAGTGCAACAGCAGCAAAGCATGGGCTTTGCACACATTACTGCTTCTTCTACTCTATTCCTTTCAATTCATTCTGTATTCAAGTGCTCATTTGATTACTTTCTGCAGTTGCAATAATAAATACACCCACTCCATCCACCTACACCACTGAAGTAGTCGTGGCAATGGTCATCGCCACACAAGGAAGCGCTGAGCCGACAGAAATGTCAATCAAAAGAACGCGCGGCAATCACCTTGGCAAGCAGCGCCAGCTGTGCTCATGGAGACGACGATTAAAAGCGAGGGCCATGATTTGGATACGAAGCATAACACATTAGAAACGCATTCAACTCAATTTCTTCGATTGCAGTAAATTTTACAAAGTTTTGTCAGTAGATCAGCAGCATCAAATGAGACAATGCACAATTTAAGCGCATTTATTTTAATGTTCAGTTTGCAAATTTAACTGAGATTATTAAGTGCATGCTTGGGAGTATAGCTGTAGCGTTCCGAGGCTCCCTCGAAGGCAAAAGAAGGCAGGATGCGAGTAAGAAAAGAAATATTTGGAGAGAAAGATTCAAAGACTGCTACAAGTTGCAGTTTGTAAAGTGGTGCATAGTGCGTTCTGCAGGGGATAATGTCAAAAGAACATTGTAACGCGCAAGTCCACGAATAGGCAAATCACATTCAATATTAGAAGAAAAGGAACAAAAAGTCAAAGATTAAATGTTATATGATACAGTCATCGGTAAAAGGTGTTCCAACGACTCATTTTCCTCTGTCCGTTGAATATATGCATTCTACCCTGATATTTTGCCTTCGTTTGCCTTCAAGAGAGCCTTCGGCTCCCACAATAAGAGCTGACTCGGAAGTGGGAATATGAGGCAGAGGAGAAGGAGGAGGAGAAGGCGGAGAAGGAGGAGGAGGAGGAGGAGGAGGAGGAGGAGGAGGAGGAGGAGGAGGAGGAGGAGGAGGAGGAGGAGGAGGAGGAGGAGGAGCGATTACATTGACAAACTTGCAAGAGTGGGAAGTTTTGGATGCGATTCTTAGCCCAAACATTATCTGTGGCTCAGTAATTATGTCTCATACTCTCTTAGCCTTCGCATGTCTCCTGGCAGAGTGAATTCCATAGTTCAGGTCATTCCACGAAAAAGGTGATCCTGTTAAATTGTCGAGTGCTCCCACCCCTATCATGATCAACTATTTCAGTAGTTTCGAGCCCATTTTTAAATTGCATTGGGGTTAGTGGCAGATAAGGTAAGTTCAGACAATTACATGTCATGTCATGACAGGTACCACACGAGGTAGAATATCAGGTAGCAATCCACTGAATGGGACAACTGCCAATGTGACTGATGCTCAGCTCAGGAAGTACTTACGAAGTTAGCCACTGTGCCGCTGCGTCTACGTGTAGTGAGATGTGCAGGCATCGTAACCGAAAATTGCCATCTGAAAACGTAGCTTACACCCCACCAACCAAGTAGATGTAAAGCATATTTTGTGCAAATACGCATCTTACGTGAAGGTGATCGACATCTGCAGGTCAATGTAAGTAAGGTCAGTCCATTGCTCCAATTGAGCAACCCGTCTATTCGTTTTGAACATGAAAATTGCTACAAAACACATGCTTGAAGCAAATTAAAGTGCGCAACTAATTGACAAAATTACATTCCTCGCTGTCGTGTAAACCACTTTTACGATATGTTGGCAAATCTTACAGCATCGCTATTATGCATTTATATTACTGATGTACAAATATTAACTATTTTTCAATTTGCTCACTTTGTAAGTTGTTATTAGTGAATTTGTTGTTAAAAATTAAACACAAAAGTCAAAACTGATAATAATTGTCGCAATTATGGTCTTATCAAAAATACATAAAAATTTACAGTTTGTTTGTTTTACCGGGCAAACTTTGAACTGATTGGCCAGATTTGTGTGCCGCTTGCGTAAGTGGTGCGCGTTTTCGGGTATAATTTTTCTGGATTAATGCGCCTTTATCCACTGCCAAAAGTTCGGAACTCGGTAGGTATTGAGTACCTCTTGATAGTTTTTATTTTTTTAGTTGTTGCGAGGTACTTTGAATGCCGATTTGCTTCCTTTATACACATACTTGTTAGAGTAGACGCAAATGCCTCTTAATGTGCATTTTTCGCTGTGTAGAGATAAATTGGGGCTGTTGCAGCAGATTGTGAGGTTATTTGTTTTTAATGACATTTGGATTTGAGTAATGAGGCGTAATTTTGTGGAGAGGTGCTAAAACCTTACGAAGTGCTTGGCAATTACTTGCTTGGTGGTTTCTTGCGATTAAGCACCCATTTTATGAATGTATGCAGATATATGCATTTGCTTACTTAATCAGTTTATTTGTTAGGCCAACCGTTTTAGAAGTAGCTGCAGTTTGTCATAACTTTTTGTTTTCCATTTGCGCTGCCTGATTGCGTTGAATTCTTTACTGCAAAACACTTCTTTGGATTGAGTACGATTGCCTTGGCTGTTTCCAAGTGGTTTGTTATTTAAGTAAAAATGAGTTTTGATGGGTGAGGTCCAATTTCATGAAGGGACTTGTAACTTGGGTAAAGTAGACGGAAAAGTCTCATAATGTGGCTGTTAGGACGTTTTGTTTTCCAGCTACGATGCCTAATCACGTACACTTTTTGCTGTACGACACTTGAAGCAATAAGTTAAGATTGTTTGGGCGATTTGTAATTAGTTTGCTTTCTAGTGACGATAGATTTTGTTGGGAGGATTTCTAACGTTTCTAAGGACGTGACAACTAATCATTATCATTTTCTTGCTAATAAGTATTCGCTATATTTATAAATGTTATTGTGCATTTTTTTTGTCCGTTTTCGTGGTAGAATAGGTACTGAAGAAGTAGAGGAAGAAAAGGTAGCTACAGCAGCAATGAGTGCGAATCTCGCCTTTGTAATCACTTCACATATTTCTCAGGTAAGATTGGATTGTGCTGAATGAGTTGTTGCCGTCCCTTTTTGTGTGCAGCAATGGCATCAATGTGCGTTCATATGTTGGGTGGGGAAGTGCTGTTCTCCTTTACCTGCTTTACCTGTGCTATTTTTATTACTGTGATATGCGTGTTGTTGGCGCACATATGGATGGCGGAGTGTGGGGGGGGGGGTGCAGGACCAGCGCTGTTTGTTGTGTTGATGTGGTCCTTGCTGTAGAACATGTTGTGTGGAGGGCCTAGGTGATGACTTAATGGTAGGTTGCTCAGCTTTGACGGCATGAGTTGGTGTCTCTGAGTGAGGTAGACGCAGCAGCGGTAGGGGCGGAGGGAGAAGTGGCTAGCGTGAAGTTTGGTCATCACTACACAGCCTGTACTTTGTGGCAGTCTCAATTGTTTGTCTGTTGAGGTGTTTGTTTCTTGTTTTCTTATCAGTCGTTATGTTTGTGAATGTTAGATTTGCAGCGCATTGGACCCTCACGCATGGGTCTTTCTATTGTTTGGTTTTTTTCCCTTTTAGCTGCTACAAACTTACCTTGGTTGTTGTGATGGTGAAGTAACATGTGATGAGTGTGTGGAATGATGGGCAATACAAGCTGGGGTGATTCGTGGTGGCGGTGTTGGCGGGGGCGTCTCCGTCTGGATTGTGCGATGCGGTTCTCGGCATGGGCGACACGGTCTACTACTGCTATTATTGTCTCCGTCTCTTTGTCTTCGTGGGCATGGGAGGCTGGGTGGGTGGCGGCGAAGGAGGGGAAAGGCCGGGGGAGCTGTGCCGTGTGTGTGAAAGAGTGAAGGAGACGTTCTCTTATGACGGCGGCGACGACGAATGGAAGCGCTATGGGCCGGAGCTCACTGGTGGCAGCTGCGGCATATTTTGCTTCCGTAGGTACGGAAATGTGTTTGCTGTGGGAGGGTGGAGTTTAATTTGTTGCTGACTGTATGGGTGATAAGTAGTGATGTATCAGTTCAGAGGAGGTAAGTAAGTGAATAGGTCTCCACTGTTGGGTGTGTTGGGCGCGAATTATTGGGGGAAGGGGGGAGAGATGGCTGTCGTGCTACTCCCACTGGTATTGCGACTTAGCCTTAGGAGTGAGAACGGGTGAAAAGGAGTTGAAAAGGAGGGAGTGGGTGAGACGGTGCGGAGAACATCCAGGGCGGAAAGCTGAGGCGGTTTCCGGCCTCACCTGGACTAATTACTATCGGGGTCGGGGTTAGGGTTGGGGTGGGATGTGGCTTGTACGCTGTGGCTTGTCATTTGGGTGGATTGGTGGTGGTCCCTCGTGTCGGCATGAGAATTGGGTGTGGCCTTGCTGATTTGTGCTTTGATCTCAGGAGGAGAGTGGGGAACCATTGCCGTCTTACGGCTGTTTCTCAGTGTTTTAGGTGCGATGCTTCCGGCATACTCGGAGGATGAGGACATGATGGGTATTCCACGGAATGACTCAACCTTTCTGCGCCTTGCATCCTTCACTGTGTCCTGCTTCCGCCAATGTCGCTGGTGCCACTGCTGTTGTTGCGTATGCGTGAAAATCATCGGTGAGGACATTCGTTCCTTCATCCAACGATTCCTATCGCAACAACAGTTTCGTAAGTCCTTTGGCGACACAAGAGTTTCAGGTTATTACAGACTCACTGCGGCTAATGTGTTTTGTCTAGGTGCACCAGTTATTCATCCACATCAAGTTTCGTGCCTTTCTTGTATTTATGCAAAGTTTCTATGCAGTTAACTTGCTCATCGAAATGCAAGCACTGTCTTGACTTATGCAGGTAACCAAAACCAAACCAAGGGCGATGTGCTTTTAGCTGATTACATCAATGTTTATTTAGAAGACCGGTTTTTTTCGCGAGAAAACAGGGCTGGTAAGATGTTGTTTTTGAAGTTGTCAGGTTCCTTGTATCCTGAAAAGGTAGGAAGTGTTGGAGGAAAAGATGGAAATGTATTTTGCAGCCTCAAAGTACTAGCAGTAGTCAGTATTTGCGGTCGAACTAATCAGTGGAAAGGCTTGAACGCATTAAAGGGTGTAAATTTTAATTTCGCCAACTGTAATTAGGGAGAGAACGCTGGTTCCTCACCAATGCGAAAGCCTAACTTAGCATTAGGAAAGGCGGTTCGGTAAGTACTTTCGAAAGACCGTCGTCTTCACTCCAAAAGTTGTTGGATGAGGAAGTGTGGCGATTAGGTGCTGTTCAGAGCGATTGAGTCGGTCCTTCGCAGTAGCAAGGGACGGTGCTTTGAAATGTGCGTATTTCATAGTCGCTGATGAAGACTGTTTCAGCGACTGGTGTGTGGTACATTCGAGAAAGTTGTGACGAAAGCAGTTAAGGAAACAAAGTTTCTAGCAGAAATGTGAAATTGTGTCTGATTTGGCTCCACCCGGGTGTGTGACCAAGGTGGCGCTGATTACAACCATTGCTGAAGTAGTGCTTTAGCCTTGATTTTCTAAATTGGATTTCTTGTAAAAAAATGGTTAGAATAATTCGAAGGTAGTAGGATTGGAATGTCAGTCATGAAATAATATTTTGTGCTTGTTTATGCGGACTTACAAAGGGTAGTGGTGGGGACGTAGATTTGGTTGGAATGAGCCTCCCTTTTGGGTGTTGGGCGGATGGGAGAGTGGAAGAGGATGGGAAAGTAGTGATGTGTGTGAAGTGATGGAAATGGCGTCTTCTGCACTTGTAGCGAGCCAAGCAGCATGAATGTGTCACGGTGTGGCCTCGTGGACACATTGAGGTGATTGCTCGGACCAATTGTGGGCCTGTACGGGCGGTGTCATTGGTGGTGGTGGTGGTGGCGGTAGTACCGGGGATGGATCCTCTTTCAACGATCTATGGCTTCAATGGGCAGTCCTGAGGCGCTGTTTACCGACTCACTCATCAACTCACCCGCCAGTTCATGCTCTGCCTGATGTCGTCGAGGACATAGGATGTTTGGAAGAGGTGGTTGGAAGCACCCTCCCGTGTGTGCAGAAAACCATACGTGAATTTGTTCCTCTTCCCTGCCCTGCCTTGCCCTCCTGTCTTCCTCTCCCTTCTGCCGCCAACGCCGGTGCTGCTTCTGCTCCTTATGGTAATGTGAATACTTTAGTTATTACTATTAGTGCTACCATTGATAAAGCTAAACTGTTGCTACTGTTGAAACCAGTAAAGGTGCCCTCCTTCCTTCCTCTCCTTTGTATATGCAGGATGTGTTGGATATTGAGGAGTGGGGTAGAGACACCACGCCGCCATTGGATACTGTAGAGTTTATCAAAAACTTGTGGTGGAATGGCGACTGTCAGTGCTGCGTTGACCTCAACTTCGATCATTTACCGTACGTTCACAACCATTCTGCGAAGAATGCCTTTCTTGTGTGTTTTGCTAGAACCATGCAGATCTCTTGTGCTACTTCTACAGAAGGCTAGTTGTGCATCATCCACCTAGTCACTCACAGGAGTGCGAAATAGATACATTGCTGTGACATGCATGTTTACTCACACGATGGCAGTGGGTGGCAGTTACGCCAATTGTAGTCCTCAGTGGAAGTGTCGAAGTCTCGGCTGCGTCTACCTCTCACGGGGTGCAAACTTGGCTCCCAGTTTAGCTTTTCTTGGTGCAGATTTCTCTGTTTTCTAAAAAAACCTCTCGATTAGTTTGGTTTCACCATCATCAATCTCGCTGTGGACTTACGAGATGGTCAGCGTCTGGTGCAAGTCATCAGCAGCACCCTTCTACTTATGTGCTTATAAGTAGTTGACGCCTTGAACTCAACCTGAGTAGGAATGTGGTTGTTTGGTCGAATAGGTTTCCAGATTATTATTTTGAAGTAAATCATCGGCCCTTGTGGCCATCTTCTGCGAGGTGCTGCCGTCCCACACTGTCTTGCCTCTGATTGTGTGAGTGAAGTGGAGAGTCTTTTCTCTTTTGTCCGATNGCTAAACTGTTGCTACTGCTGAAACCAGTAAAGGCGCCCTCCTTCCTTCCTTCCGAATATGCAGGATGTGTTGGATATTGAGGAGTGGGGTAGAGACACCACGCCGCTATTGAATACTGTAGAGTTTATCAAAAACCCGTGGAGGAATGGAGATTGTTAGTGCTGCGTTGTTCTCGACTTTGACCACTTACCTTATGTTCACAACCATTCTACAAAGAATGCCTTTCTTGTGTGTTTTGCTGGAACCATGCAGATTTCTAGTGCTACTTCTACAGGAGGCAAGTTGTGCATAATCCACCTAGTCATTCACAGGAGTTCAAAATAGATACATTGCTCTGACTGGTTTTGCTGGATGATGGTGCATGCTTACATGCATGTTTACTCGAACGATGGCTCTAGGTGGCAGTTACGCACATTGTAGTCCTCAGTGGAAGTGTCGAAGTCTCGGCTGCGTCTACCTCTCACGGGAGACAAACTTTGCTCGCAGTTTAGCCTTCCCCGGTGCAGATCTCTCTGTTGTCCAAAAAACCTCTCGCTGTGAATTGACGAGATGGTCTGCGTCTGGTGTAAGTCATCAGCTGCACCTTTCTACTTATGTGATTATAATTAGTGGACGCTTTGGACTCACCCTGAGCAGGAATGTGGTTGTTTGGTCGAATAGGTTTCCAGATTATTATTTTGAAGTAAATCATCGGCCCTTGTGGCCATCTTCTGCAAGTACTGCCGTCCCACACTGTCTTGCCTCTGATTGTGTGAGTGAAATGGCGAGTCTTTTCTCCCTTGTCCAATGTCTTTGTTCTACTGCGTTTTCCCGACCGTCGTCAACCGCATTAGTGTAGGAAGGGCCTACTGCATCAACTTGTTACGTATGGGTGCTGTTTCTCTTGACACTTCAACATTCACATCCACGCATTCGATTGGGCTGTTGTCGGATCCAACAATTTGGGAAGACTCATTGTACTTGGCGACAACCCCCAAGTTAATTTAATCTGTTAGTGAAGGTAAGAAGGTCGATTTGGAGCCAAGGTGGTGGTGGATTGAAAAATGTGGGCGAAGCGGAGATCTCGGAACTGTTGAAGTTGTTTCCTTCGCCATGACTTTTAAGGGGAGGGTGATGCTGCATTTGAGGAACTAACCAGATCCACTAGAATCAATTCTGCAATGCTGTCCATGTATTATTACCGCCACTACTAATTAAAGTTCGTAGACTCATTAATAGTAGTATTGTCTGGCACTAAATATACTACTGCTGAGAGTTAGATAGACGCTCCTCAATGTGGGCGAATTTATGGTTGAGCTGGTAGGGGGAGGAGAAAGCATATGTCACGATTGAAGGAAGCCCCTCAACGACCAGCAGACCTGCCCAGCCATCCGCTGCAGTAACCAAGACTGGCGGTGACTCGACCTGCGCTGCTTTGGTCATTGTAACTCTACTAGCTTTCGCGGCTGCTACGCTTTCGTGACTATTCTCGTAGGTCCGTACAACCAATCACCACACGCCTCAGCTACTATGAATAGTGCAGCTCCCTGTTTGCGTTCATCAAAAAAGCTGTTTATTTTCTATCGCAAACTTTATTAAATACGAAGAATGGTCAGAATGACAATCATCCATCCAGGACTAAAGATGTTAGCATTTGCATTCGTCTTCATCGACACTGAAGGGCGTTTACTCCTGTGAGGTGGGTAATCGGAAATCACTGAAAGGCAATGATAATTATCGTGGTAAGTAATAAAAGACAGCGATGTGATGCTGGATGTGCCTTCAAATCCCCAGTGAGAGGCTGCTGTTTCGGGCTACGCACCTAGCAACAAACCATACATTTGCCACGTAGTTGCCTGATTGGTCAAAACATTACCACGTCTCACTGAAACCTCATCAAAGAATCTCACCAGTTTAGAAAGTTAGCAAGCTCTTAGTAACTACTCCTACTCTTAAAATCCAGGTGGGAATATCGAATGAAGCTACTACCTGTAACAGGCGACTTGCTCGAATATGCGGTCCCGCTCATGCCTGAATGATCCACGATTTGGCACAAAGCAATTGTCTTGTGCACCCCATATTTACTACATTTTGAGTGTGGTGAATCGTGTAAAGAGAGGTCAGATTACCACCAACGCATGACGAAATAGGCCAGCAAATGAAAACTTGCCTATTGTGGACAGTCGTCTCTGTGCACAATATTGTTGCCTGTTTAAGGCAGGTGCATCAAAATCTTAAATCGTTTCGGCCATGCAACCTGTGTGTATGCGTGTTTGCACACCAGGCAGGCGGGCGGTAGCTTGGCAAGCACTTATTCTCTATGGGGCAGTGCATGTTGTAGAGGTTGAGTGATAGGTTATCATCATAGACTTACAATTACATACGTAAATGCCTTCCTCCTCTTCCTTTTGTATTCCTTCCGGAGGGATAGGGGCGTTGTGTGGATAACGATTCAATGACCCTGAGACTAGCCAGTGACGCTCACTCACACCTGAGCGTCATGGAATGACCTTGAGCCTAGCCAATGTCATTCTTCATTGGTCACTTGCCTCCAGAAGAGCTGAGCTGTTATTAAGGACGAGGATAAAACATTAAAAACTTCTTAAAAAACAAGAAAAATCGGAGCTCTACAAAGAAAAAACAAAAAAATGCAGTGCATAAGGCATAACAAAAAGATTTTGGAAATTTCTTATAAAAAGGAGCACGCATAATATTGTGCAATTAAATATAGCTGTAGATTACTTCTTCAATCAGATGACGTAGCAGTAATGCCAACCAGGAGTCAAAATCATTTTACGAACATAGTAGGCATCAGAGAGCAATGAATACAACTGCTTCACTACAATGACTGTTGTACTGTTATTGAATGTGGTTAGAGATGAAAACCATCCGTTCGGTTGCTTAGATTTAGTCGTGTTGAGCATTGATATGTTGTAATAAAGTGCATTTTAGAAGGATATGCCATTTCAGGAGAAGTGATTTGAAGGAAGACAATCGGTTGTGGGCTGGAAGGGTCTGTAGACGATGGTTTGCGCCAAATTAACTGGGAAGTAGTGTCAGTGATGGTTGCGGTTATTGCGCTGGTAGTGTTACCGGTGATTTTGTCTGGAAATAGGTAAGGGTGATTACACCGATGCTCCACTGAATGCAAATTTCGCAGTCGCATTTGCGTGGACATGCGCTGTTACATTTGACACCCATTCGACAGATCGAGAAGTAAATGGGTAAGTGGGAAGCAATGCGAGGTAATTGCAAGTAGGAGAAGAAGGCAGACCAGGCTGGACTGCGATCACGTGCTGCTGTATGGGGTTGTTAACCTCAGTTACAGGCTTGTGAGCTGACTGCCGCATTTGCTTAGCTCTCCGAAATCACGGTATGTGCTACTAGGTCGGATGAATGCACATAAATATTGCCACAGAGAGCAAGTGCTGTGGGATTCAATCCGGCTCCGTTTGATACACATTTGCACTGATGGGAGCGCAAGCGTCGCTGCTACGTGATGAACCCAACAAATGGGAACATTCAGCATTCTCGTGGCAATGAATACAATTGTGGATTATTGGGATTTACTGCACGACAGGACATTAAAATGAAGAGTGCAGCATGACAGAATGCTAGTAACTATTCCAACAGAGAGTATTTTAAGTTCCCTGCTTCGTGGTTATCTACAGAGATGGCTTTTCATTACACACTTGTTTCGATGTTTGTTGAATCAGCTGATGGAGATGAGAGACGCTCTGCAGATGATTTCAAAGACAATGCGAGCTAATCCAGCATCGTTACGCCCGTCAAGAAACGACAAACGAGAACATGCTATGTTGCATAATATCGAGAAGACGTTAAATTTTACGATTGTGTTTTTGTAGATTCAGTGTTCAGACCCATACAGGAACGGCCAAACATCTAACATCGTTGATTTTATTGAGTTACCCTCTTAAAAGTATTTGTGCGACCTCAATCCACGTGGTCTAATGTACACGGCTCTGTGGTGCGTGCCGTGTAACGATTGCCCCATCGTCACTTACTAGCGCTTTTTCAATTTCTCCTACTTTTCTTTAAGGCAAAATAGTAACCGCTCCTTAGGTTAATAGGTTCTTCCGTTTGTTTGATGCCAGGTCATCTTCAGGATCTCATAACAGAGGGAACCCGGGGGAGGAGAAATATCCAGGTCTCGACGGAACCATGTTGGTATTGGCGCAGATAAAGACCTGAGTGTATTCCACAAAAATCAAGTTTTTCTGAATTCGAATACCGACCCACTCATGCCTAGTTGTTTCGTCATCTTGATATTTAATTGCCATCCACCATTAAGACTTCTTCAGTTTCAGCTAGGGAGCATTTTAGGCAACTCCTTCAACAGTGTCAAGGACTCAGGCTATTTGAATGCAGTTAAACAGTCAACGAAACTGGACTTTCACGACAATGTGGTCATTTAGCCAAACCCATTTTCTAAGGCGCCCTAAGGAGCCATCGGATATCATTACCCACCCTTTGGTAAGCACGACTAATCCTCCGTCGAAAGCTACGTCATCCAGCTGGCACAAAGCCATCCCCACCTACCAGCTTCATCGGATTTGTCAATCAGCATCTCTCGTCCCTCATTCTTTTCAACGTCTCCCTTTGCGTTGACCACTCCCTCGCTATCTAGACTGTTAGGTACCCCAGGCAGATCCAGCTCCGAATTCCGTGCACTCTTGCTATCTGGCGCTACTGCTGAAGAGGCGCGATATAAAGCGGGCGCAAGGAGGAGAAGAAAGGAAACCAGGCCCAATTGTGATCGGATGTTGTAGTTCAGTGATGCCTAAGGCAACCGCGTCTGGAAAGGGTTTGCACCACCTACACTACGTGCCTGCAAGCCTAGTAATGCGCTTGCCCAACTAACCGAAGTCATTGTTCATACGAGTAGGCGATAAAAATGTCTGAAGTACATCGAAAACGGGATGCTGTGCAAATGGATTCGTCAGAGGGTTCACCTAGCACTATGCTTCTAAGTCCAAAACCAAAAGTCGAGAATATTACCTACTAGCTGCAACTACTCCAAATAACGTTAAAGTTGCCGAAAAATTACTAAGACGCTATGCACATAATTACAGTCTCATTTCACTCAAGAGGAAAAGTTGGTCATGCACTAGATCCGCCCCGAACTACTGTGATTACCACATGAGAGAAATGCAGGTATGCAAGCACCTCGTGTTTTGTGACTAGGCAGTCATCAATTGTGACAGAGGTCGTACATGGTGGAACCACATCCCAATAATGCCAACCCGGAACGAACTAGATTCTCATAAGAGTGAATGATTGTAGAAGTAGGACCGCCTTGATTTCCTTGTTACAAGTAGATTGAGAGCAAGAAGCAAGCGCTCTTTATTGGTGAAGCAGCAAACAGGGCAGAGCGACGAGAGCTGCGTCGATTTGGAAAGTAATCTTTTCCATCGAAGGCAGATGACGACGGTTCCGTGGCATGAAGCGTGTTTGTCGAATACTTCGCATCTAACATTGAGGACTACTTACTTGAGCATCAGTAAACATCGATGTGCTTGGGTTACTGCTCGTAAGTGTGAAGACAACGACTTAAGTTTTGCGTGCACGGCAGCGAGTGGTCAGGAAGGCAATGTGAGTCGCCGTAGGCGAACTAGGCAAGATAAGATCAGAGGTCCAGATGGTCGAAGTAAACATGGACAGAATACGACGAATCCAGCAAATAGTGCGATGCTAAACAAAAGCTTCCTTTCGATTCTTAATTAAATTCAGGGTGTATTTGGTAGCCATGTTGGGAGAGTGAGCGATAGACTGAGGTGAGGAGAGCAAATGATCAAAGAAGAGACATGGGAGAAAGTAGGTTGATGCGATTTGCAGCTGAAGCGAAGGGAGCATGTAGCAAAGTGTTCATAGACTTGAATGCATAGGTTTGCAAATTGTGGGATCATTACATTCACTAAATTAGTGGCCACCAGATTTAGTGGCACTCCACTATATGTCATCCAATAGCTGCAGATACCCCAAATAACGCTAAAGTTACCGAAAAATTTTAAGACGTTATGCGCATAATTACAGTCTCCTGTCATCAGAAATAATTATTGAGTTCTGACGTCCTAAAATTTCACGACATCTTTCGAAGGAATTTATACAAGGAGTCTCCGCTAACATTGTGGTACATGCTCATTCGCACAATATCGGCCGTGAACAAATATGCAAATAAATTAAGCGAGAAAAACATTTATTTCATTACAGACGACACATGCAGAGCAAAATGCATCAGACAGGAAAATCGTGCAAAGTAATGTTCCAAAGCCTAGACAATGCTCAATCTCAGGCTGCTTTTCTGGGTTGCTAGACAGTTTTGCTGGAAGAGTTATGTAAGACAAACTCGCTTCCTCTTGAACTATGACGCGTGCTATTGTTCCTATAATAAGCACAAGACTGTGGAAGCTGTAAAATTTAGTGAGACATCGGAATGCTCTTCCTGCCGAACAGCAATTTCGCTGCGGCAAATTCTGAGAGAAGATGCCCTGCAATACTACTCATGATAAGTTGCACCAGTGGAATTTGTCGTTACTTCCTGGCGATGAAGATCATCGTCATAACATTGCAGGTAGCGTTTATGCTTGGTGAAGCATATAAATGCGTAACGTAGGTGTTGTACACCATTTACGCACCCAGTCGCCGCGAATACCACCAAAGCACAGAATGCGATCACACTCGAGCCTGATCCGTCTTCTTCTCCTCCTTGCATTCGCCTCACATCGAGTGTCTCCTGCTGTAGTGCCAGACGGTGAGACTGCACGAATATTGGAAGCGGACTTGTTTGAGGCACTTGATCCCCAAATAATGAGGTATTTACTGAGTCAAAGAAATATTTATTGGTGCACCAACCCTATAAAACTGATGAGCGGAAGGATGTCCTCATGCCAGCTGGATGGCGTCGTTTTCGAGAAAGGCTGAGGCGTGCTTTTCGAAGGATCGGCGATTGTGTCCGGAGGTTCATCAGAAAGCATGGAGATGTCCTCATCCCCATTATCCTTCAAGGCCTTTGAAGACAACGTCGCAGGGGCGAGCAGGTGTTTGCGGGTAGCCTTACTCTGTGCTGCTGTAAGTTCATTTTGCTTAAAAGCTTCTTCGTTGGAATTGAAGGAAACTCAGCAAAGTACGATGATGAAATGTTGAGATTTCTAAATATATCTATGCATGAATGGCATTCAATTTCTGATTGAGACACTTTGAGGCTGCAGACTTCTAAGAAATTCACTATTAAATTAATTGTTAAGAAGGATAGTATATGATCTGATTATTTACAAACAGTTCTCCCATTTCTTTTTCCGTTAAGAATGCATTGGCAGTGGCTCTAAGGTCACCTCGACAACCACTGGTGCAGGATAGTTGAGATGCAGACTAAGTTGAATGAACGAAAGGTTTAATGAAAAATAAATATTTCTGAGAATCAAACCTGTGACCGTTTACAACAGTAGGACTCCTAGAATCAAGCCAAATTATGATATATACTTACGCCTTGAACACTGCATAATGATGGAATGAAACTACCTCCAACGGAATGTGTGCCCATTAGATTGGCTCAGTGACTACCTTCTTCAGTTTTTAAGCCTTCTCACTTCTCCTGATGGTCTCACTTTACGACACCCCATGCCAATCAAAGCGGGACAGACCTCATGGCAGCATTTGAATTCGGGATGTTAACGGGTGGTGCGAGTTTAGCCTAGTAGAGAAATGTGCACGACCTTAGAAAGACGGGTTGCTTTGTACCTCAGAGCAAATGAAGAGCACCAGTAGACCCTTATGCTCCGTAACGCATCCGCCACTTCTCAATGGTAGTGGCAACTGTTAAACTCCAAGTACCAAGAGGTATCAGGTAAACATTTTCCTTTGGATATCTAACACACTCTTAGGAGTCTTGGCTCAATTTCGCCTTAATAACTTATAATGTGACACTCGTCATGTAAATTAATTTGAAAATGGAAAGGTATGGCTACGACTACTTATTTTAAGGTAAAGTAAGTAGCATTGCTGTTCTGATTATGCATCCATGTAAAATTGACAAAAGAACTTTTGATTTGAAGTAAATCCAGTTTCAATCATCTCTTAATGGTTATTCAATTTCAAATGTCGTGGGCATGACCGAAACGGATGCCTCGTGAGGTGGTGGTGAGTAAGCAAGATTGAGAATGCAAGTGCGTGAATTTTTACGATGAAGCCAAGCCCTAAAACATTGCTTTGAACTTCCTCAGGACAAACGCACTCAACTCTCTCTCAACGAGCCTGCAGGCATTTGTGCCATCCATCAATCACGATCTAACTCTGTCCTTGTCACCTTGCTGTGCGGGAAAAATGTGGTCTCAAGTTGGTCAGCATTGCCAATCTTGATGTGAGGACATCAAGATAAGTTATTTGTACTTCTAAGCAGGTGATAACACGTCTCTTGACAACAGGCATACCAGCCACCCGATATGATGGTTGTGGCTCCGACCAACCAACTATTGGATGAGACTGTGGCTACAAGCTAACCAGGTTCTGCCAACATACGTAGGATCAGCATAAACATTGCAACACGACAAGGCGCTAGCAATGCACATGAAAAGCAAAATCGTATTATCAATTTACGCGTTTCCCTTTTGCACAACTAATGCATGCGATTCCAGTGCTCTTGACAAGACGGACTCATTGATTGGGAATGTTCAGATTTCCCTCAGGTTGAACCCCATTAGCGCCAGCCAGTGTGTTGACTACTGCCAATGTCCTTCAGACAGTGCGTCTGTCTTCTTTATCGCAGTTCTTTATGACTTGAAGCACTGTGGAGTTTGTAGTAAGAGAGACTTCAGGAATGTCGATATTCTGTTGCAGATGAAAGAGGCCGATCTCGAGTTCAACTATTTTTTTCAACACTTGGAGCATCTTCACCACCATTCCTAACAAACCTCATAAAAATGTACACAATATCCATTGTTCTGCCTTACCAGATTATCTTATGGATGATTTGTAGTAAGAATGAACAGCATTGCTAATCATGAAATGAAGCGTCTCGAATGAAGCCCCATCACATAATGTCGACATCCATAACTGCGAAGCAAACGATTTCCAAGCTTCGACAACCAAATTCCGCTTAGCGAAGACCAAACAAAAGCCATTATTTAAGTAGAAAGACAAATACCTCTGCATCTTTGGGTTTGTGTAGTGGACGTCTATAGAAATGGTGTAGGAAAGTGCGGAATCTGCACTGTCGCTATCACCATCATCATCATCCTCATCTACTAATTCAAGATCAAATCATAAGATAGCACCTTTATTGGATGACTTCTGCACCAAAAGTGCGCGACTTTGGCCATCAGTCAAGAACATCCTCATGGCATCTTGAGCTCTTTGCTCCGAAATCGCCTTAGCAAGAACAGTGGCGTTCTCAACACCGTAAATAGCAGAAACAATGTTTTTTTATGTGATATGAACATTAGAAGACCTTTCCTGAACATCAGAAGAGGGATCAACCATGTTCCAGGAATCCAACACAGGGCAATTAATCAACGCAAAAATGATGCAGTTGGATTAACCAAACAGGTCGGTCACGATTTACGGCTTTGGCCAAAAAATAAAGCAGTAAAATCTAACAGTCAGAACCCAAAATTTAGAGCTGGCAAAGCTGGTGCAGTTAATGGCACGTAACATGCAACGCATCACTATCTTCGTAATACTGCACGACTTGTTGCTTTTTAAAATATTTTGTAAAAGTGATTCATTCCAAACTACTAGTAATCTTGATTTAAGTTGTAAAGCTCTGTATTCATGAAATACAGGCATTCGAAGCAGGCAGAATCAGCAACTAAGTAAACAATAAAGAAGGGATTGCGATGTTCTGACAATTTGTATTTTTCTACGTCTATATATGCGTACAGCGTATAATGTGCAGCGAAAGGACCCTTTAGGCACTTTAAAACCTCTCAGCTTCTCCAGGTGTCAGTACGTTATTTCATGTTCCGCTAATATGACTGTGGCATCCCGAGGCTTCCCTGAAGGCAAAAGAAGGCAAAATACCAGAGCATAACATATCCATTTAACAGACAGAGGAGAATAAGCCGTTGGTATGGCTCTAAGACCAGCCTACGCTGCTAGGCCAATGTGGCCACCTCTGTGACCATGATTAAAACTGGCAGTCCAAGCAAACAAAGTGTTACAATGACAGCTGAAGCAACCTCCAAGTCAGAAAGAAATACCTTACTTAAGTATAGTGCGCCGTCTTTGCACAGAGGGGATTGACACCAGCACAACCGTCCGAAGGCCAGATAGGCCAACCGAGATACTTTGGCAGAGGCCCTATTCAGAGTTAAGCAAACATATCACCTGCTGCATAGCCATGCTTTTTCTTTGAAGCGTTGAATTTAAGGTCTCTCTTAGTCACTTTTACATATCAGTCCTCACATGTCCATTTGTATTGTAAAAAACCAACAGAAAATCGAAGCGCCTCAGCCATCGAATACTCATGCCACTGATCCCTCTTGGCGAATTCATTGCATTGCAAGTTTAGCCCTGCAAAAGAACTGCTATCCGGAAAGGGCGATTATGTTGTCCATTGCGTGCGTCCATCACTGTTCAAATGAACGCCAACTCAAGAATTTTTATGGAGCAAAGAACTGGTATTAACAAGATTTCTTGTACGAAAAAGTGCTCTCATTTTTCCTAGCCACATTGCATTTACTTCAGAGCTGCCCAGTCAATTCTTTTTGCATTCTATCCAGCTAGAACGGAGGTGTTGGAGGTCGCGCATCTCTAGACCACTCCGCTTCGAACTTCTCTAAATAAAATACAGGAAGTGCTATCCTTGACATTAATAACTTCGCTAAGTTCAGAGGCGAGAGACATTTTTTGAAGGCTAACGATATGCACAGCCTCTATGTTAAGGTGGTCACCGAGTTGCTCACCCGTAGCAAATGCACTTCTTCTCTTCCGCTGAGGTTTATTACTTAGCAATAGAAATCAAGATTGACGTTCTCTCAGACCAAGTTTGCTTTCCGCCTCTACTAATACAGCGTTCTGAGACGCATTTAAGGGTGGGCAGAAGGCACGCATTTGGCATGCAGAAGAGATTGGGACAACCGGCAGGATGGAGTGGCTGAGAGCCCAAGTCGTAATAAGTATGCTCCTTTAATGTGCCATGTAGGCCAGAGCCGGGAGGACAATTTTAACCTGGTCGTAGAGCAGCGTGGTCGCTCTTTGAAGGTCGACACACTCTCGTCTTGAAATCGCCAGCAATGTTACTCTATCTCTTCCTTCCGGCCTATAATAAAGATGGCAAAGAGTATTCAGCCTTCTAATAGTAAGAGCGGAAGGAGGGATGAGGAAGAAAGGGAGGAACCTTCTACACAATGACCATTTACCGAGACCGAAATTGAAATTCACCCTTCAAGGATAATTGAGTATCTAATAGTTGGGCAGAAGGAATGACCGATTTGACCAAAACCACACTGAAGCAAACGGAAAAATATTTCAGCGTGAACGCAAATTCACGACGTGCATTTGAAAAACCAACTCAAAAGAATCCTCAGTAAAAAGGGCTTTAAACTTGTGTGCATTACGGAGGAAAACAATGTTTCGCTAATTAAATTTTTCAAGCAGTTGAATTGGACGTCATGGATGTGATAGAGCTTTCATCACTGCTGGTTTACACACTCCTTGATGTCCCAGTCGTTAAACTTATTACAACCAATTTGGAATTGTTTTAATTCATAAGGATAGTGTATAGATGTAAGCGAGGTCACCTTCCATTGAACTGGTTTATATTCCTTTCATGCTTGTTTAAAACAGCAGCTGATGAATATAATCATTCGACCTAAATCATGGGTTCAGTCTCGTTCCTGTCAGTATCAAGCGTTGACAGTCTTCTGCGATGCGAATAGATCCCTTCTCCATAGTTGACAATGGTATGCTACGAGACCTTGTTTATGTATCTAGTCACGAAAATTGGTCTGATCTGTTTGAATTCTCGCTTCGACGGTCTGGAGAACTTATTTAAAGTGCTCTTCTGCAAAGGTAGTTATGTCGCATAACTTGTCAAATTAAAGCCTCTGTTTCCATCTTTGTGGATGGGTTTGCAAATATTATTTACGACAGTCCTTTGAGGGACTCTCATACGCCTAATTTTGTTAGTGGAGATTTCGATTCCATCAGACCTGAAGTGAAGTCCTTTTATGAGAATCAAGTAAGACTGTGTGCATGACCTACTCTCGCCAGAGAGCAACCAAGGTTGTAGAGACTCCGAATCAGGACGCAACGGACTTTACAAAGGCTATTGCGATTCTGTCCGAGCATGTTAATGAACACCGCAAAGACTATTCCTCAGAGCGTTCATTTCGGAAATCAGACATTGATTACATAGTCGCCCTCTATGGCAGTGGAGGCCGAGCAGACCATGAACTTGGCATAATCAATTCACTTTTTATTGCTAAAGAGCTAGCGAGCATCCCTCTCCTTCTCGTGACGGAGTCTTCTGTTTCCTTTCTGCTTGATAAAGTAGGCCGTTGCCTATTATTAATCTTAGTAGGGACTGAATGAAATTTGCCTTTTCACCTGCCCT
Organism: Taenia hydatigena; assembly: GCA_036345935.2. NCBI lineage: Eukaryota > Metazoa > Platyhelminthes > Cestoda > Cyclophyllidea > Taeniidae > Taenia > Taenia hydatigena. The sequence continues at coordinate 27,329,607 of JADWOT020000001.1, read as the reverse complement.
ACGAATCTCCACTGTGGGCTCATACCAATAGGAAGGCCAGTTAGAGTAACCTCGAAAGGACTTCGCTGGAATCTAAGTTTGCCTCGTATTGCAAATAATAATTCAAACCCCAGACAATGAAATCCTAGATTTTAAAAGTCTCATTTCAACTTCGAATCGGACCATCGACACCACAGTGGAAATTGTGTCCAACGACGTGCTGCTGTGGTCTATATCCAACTACCTGACCGAAGTAATTTAGCCCAATCCTGGTTCTTATGCTCCATGCAGTCTAAATAAGCCATTTATTTCGAGAAATAAATTGACGCACAATTTTAAAAAGTGGTAATATACACCACTTCTCACTTAAATCTAGAAAACAACTAAGCACAGATTATGCTCACCGAAAGTTATTTAGTGATTAAATTCGAACAACTTAGAGGCTGTTCATCGGCACCATTTCAGTCCGCGTTCGTTTCCTTGGCTTTGGAAACCAGCGCTCTTTCAGCATCTTCAAAACCGGGAAGACCTAAGACTGCACCTCTTAAAATCAAAGGTAGCATTTTGGCCTGAAGACTAGAAGGGATGAGGGGAGATGTTCTCGTAGTCACCTAGAACGCGCTTGGCTCGCATGCGCTCCTTGGGCATTTGGAAGCAGGCAGGACAATTTTCAGGAATGGTGGGAAGACCCGCCTGATTAAAGCAGATGGTAAAAGCCCAAATTCTACCGACTGTTAATTTTGAGCAATTTTGCCAGAATTGGAATCATCAAGTAGTGATGTGAGGTCAGTCCAAAATGAATGTATGCACAAAGAGGCTCCCTTTTCGACAAAGGCCCCAGTGGCTTTTTCTTGAATGTAGACAAAGGATCGAAGTGCGTGAAGATTTTTTGCCCTAAAAAAGACAGACACCGACTTGCTAGAGTCGCGCTTTTATATCGGACTGCTACACAGTACTAGGATGCTAGGTTTCTGTAGATGGAAGCGTTCTACTGCCAAAATCTCTCATTATTAGCTGTGGCTTTGAGCAGATGCTGATGAATATGAACCTTCGATTTGACCTCCGAAGGGCAGTTCATTCGGTGTGCAATTATGAGTGCAAAACTGGATGAATTACCCAACAAGGCATTTCACAAACTGAAAATGATTGACAAGAATAAGCAAAATTTGCATTAGCGTATTAATTTGGATGTTGGCCCATCACGCTCGTAGTCATGACTCTCGCATGATGCAATGACCTGATAAGGTCAGGTGCCGAGGTCTGTTACAGAGAGCACGAGTAAGCTGAGGTTAGGAATGCTGGCAGATCATTTTAGCAGCACAGTCATCTACCGAGATAAGTGCTGCTTTCTGTGTTGATATTTTTCAAATGCTTTTTTGAAAGACGGGTGTGAGTGAATGGTGGCAGAACAAAAAGGATGCAACTTGCCTATAAAGATGGTCTGTGGTAAACGTGATGCGCTATAACCGTGAGATGCGTAGCCGCAGACAGTATTTTCAATCTCTAGTCCCTTTGGAAACGGAAAGACTGACACAAATTAAATGGCTTTTCTGTATTTAACATTATTCGAATGTTTACTCAATGAAGTAAAGACTGGAAACGTTCAAAATTCGAATAAACGGTGTTATGGGTGCATCAAATAATGCGCGTTTACATGAACCTTGGGCTGATATTGACGAAAACAAAAAAAACAGATGAAAAGTGGTTCCACAACGACAAACGGGGCCTTGAATCGAGTAAAAAAGGGTTTACCTTTCCGCGAGGTCGTCTAAATGCTGTCGCAGGACGACAACATTGTAGCCATGCCTTAGAGCGACAGCGTAAATTAGACCTCTATTCATACGAGAGCAGAAACTGCAGATACTGCTACACTGATCGCCAATCTGAGAGGCTTTGGCCATTATATCTGGGTGACAGGTAAGTGACTTCAAGTGATATGCAATCTTGGCCTGCAATTACCATAATTATTCACTTCTGTGCATTACTTTTCATGATACGACGAGCTGCTTAAAAGTCATTACTGAACAAAATTAGGCGATGAATGACTACGCGCAGAGAATTAGTAAAAGGATGCGCCTTCGGTCTCCATTATACAAGTTTAAAAGCACGTCAAAAAAAGGATTTGCATGAAGACAGGTTAGGCAAGTAGTAGACGGATTCTCTATATCTAATGCAAATGGTATAGTTGGTTGGAATTCCTCTGCTCCATACAAAATGACAGAAGCAGTGAGGCCACTAAGGCCTACTTTGTTCCTCGTAGAAATGTTTCACGCCCAGCTTCGCTAGGTAGGGAATGAGAGGTCGTGGGTCGAACGCTGAGCTACCGCGGTCGGCGGTGACAGCGCCGATTTCGAAGGAGGGCTAGTCGGAACGCCGCAGACACTTCCTGGTAGGCATGCATACAGTGCAGCGAAGAGGGACCATCCTTCCCTCCGACAGACAAACTAGCATCCGATCTTCCGGATGGACCATGTCAAAGTCCTTGATGGTCTAGAATCAACGCACCAATCAAGATAACTTCCGTGCTCTTATTTTTCGAAATGAATTGGGTAGTATATAGGATCAAAACTAAAAGAAGACGTCATTAACGATATAAGCTATTAGTCTAATTTAACAAATTATCCGTAGAGTTGTTTGAAGGGACGCCGCTACATTGTCCTTTCGTTCCTCCTATTTACTCTTAGGCAGGCTGTACCGCGGCCTTAGGTTAATGAGGATGAAATATATGGTACCCTGAATCCCTTAGGATCTTCATACTTTGACCTTTCTGCTGCGCTATTGCAGGAGGTAGACTGGGGCCTCTTGTAGGTGATATGGAAAGTAGATTCATTGTTAGCGTGGCTACTGTTTTCCTGTTGGACGTTGTTTTTACACTTTGCATGAGATTTTTAACAGACCTGTTTAATAGTTGGGGTCACTCTCGGCGATGTCGACGATGAACACGGGAACATGACCTCTTATTAGTGCTCGTTTGTCAACAAGCCTCATTCACCATCACGGTAGCCATCATCGTGGTAGTAGCCACCACCATCAGCCAGTTTGATCAAAATTTGAAGTGTTACCGTGTGATTTGTGCAAACACCGACCAGTCCACCTTGCCAAGTTTCCGAGATGCAAAAAAGTGATTTCGCTACATCTTGCGCTTCAACCGCTTCTTCTGCATCTGTGTAGTAATGAGTAGGCGAAGGGACCTAAACCACTGAAGATATGAGGGACTGACAATGAGTGAATAAGGCTCCTTAGCCTAACCCTTTCATTGCATCAAAACGAATGCCAAGGTGGGCGCGGCAATCGCTTAATCTATTGTACACTTTCGTGAATGCGTTAGTAAACTGCGGCCATTGCACCCAGTAAAAGCACACAAGGGAGGCCGTCCATTTAATCCATCTACTCGCGTCCGACACGCTCCAGTGATTGGATGCAGTTACGCACGCAACTCATTTCCAGATCCTCGTCTTCTCTTCGAAGACAGATAATCGGCTACAGCGTCGCAAGTTTCATCGTTCGGTAGTTTGGTGATGACGCTGTCGTAGGTTGAAGTAGTCTGCGCAGCCTTCTTCTGCACGAACCTAGTCTTTGCACTGGTAAAAACTGTCGCAATGCAGTCAACCTGGTCACATGGTGACAGTAGAGGTGTTCCTGTCAATTTGAATTTTCTCTTTCCATTTTTTGCTGCTTGGCTGCTAGTGCTCCTTACTTTCTGTCCTCTTTCACTCTGGCATTGTGGCATGATTCAAATAAAGTTTTAGCCACATCAAGTGCTAGTCTCATTAACTGTTTTAAGGGAAGTATCGACTAAAAGGGGATGGGATAAGCAATGGTGCGTTGGAGGTGAATAGGTGTAAGGGACGAGAAGGTCACCTGTAGGTAGCGGTCGAGATTTATAGAATAAATAGAAGGAAAAAGTAAGTGATGCGCATAATTCACTGGAATTACCAATGTACACAACAGTTATCTCTTCCATTTCACTTTACTTCTCATTATTCAACTGTCGTCTTCCTCTCCAACTAACCAAATGCTCTCGCATTCGATGACTTTAGACCTTGCATAGAGTCGTCGCGATGACATGCGACAAGTGACCAAGCATAGTCACTGAGAGGTGATTATTTCAAGTAAAAATTATTTCCTAGCAGTTTCTCAACTCACTCGAAAGAACTCTGCATGACTTTATCGTGTCTGCGCAAAACCTCTCCAATCGTGTTATTTAAAGCAGTCGACCTCTTAGCACCCCTACTACCCACACTCATTCTAGCTCTAGACTTATCGGGTGTTGACAAGGGAACCAACATTTATCTATCACTGGAAGCTGAGCCGAGAATGCAGCACCGATAGCTCCAACCCAAAAACAGTTGGTTTTTGCTGGGAAAGGCTTGCCTCACAGTGGATAGTAAGTGAGTTAAATGGTTACCCCAAGACAAGAAGACAAGACAGTGGCGCACTTTGGTTGTATCTCTCTGTCAAGCTGTGTTGAACACAGAAGTCGAAATGCGGAACTTCTTGATCTGCAACTTCGTCACTATTGAGTGGTGGATTGTCCACATCTCGGGATCTCAGTTAACAGTGGTGGTATCGACACACTAAAAAAATTGACACAGTAGCACAATTGCTAGCAGTTCGTGGGGTGGATGATCAGTTGGCTTGCAGGTTCGACCAGACAGGCATTCAATAACTTGGGCGACTAAGTGGCAGGCTTATGAAAACCCACCGAACCCATTGTAGCGCAAAACAATGCAAGCAATGCCGTTGCAACACGACATGGCCGGTGGAGTTACTACACTTCGAGACGTCAATTAAAAGTGGTTGTGTCTACGCACTGCATTTCAGGCTTAGATGGGCTGACAGGGATTTGGTTAAGATGGTTATAATGCCTTTGGATTGACTTTGGATGGCACAAACGTTAATTGACGCGTCAAGTGGGTTTCGCTTGCTGCCAGAAGCATGGCGCAGGCTTGGTCTCCGGATGATGTTTGTCAACCTACCGAGATAGAGAAGTAGTGACAAGAGGATAATATAAGTGGCTGTGGCATTCAAGGCATTCAGGAAAGTGGATGGTGGCAGCAATAAAAATGACGCCCTTCAGACTTCCCTGCACTGCTGACATTTACCACAGTAAATTCCTCCGACCATCAACCCGCATAACAGTTGCACAACGGACTCACAAAAAAACTGCACCAACCATTTACCGATCCATATAAAAGGCAAATTCAGTGGGCCGAGACACATCCACACACAACGCATAGCTACTAACTAACTAATGAGTAGCTTGTCGCAGTGCCAGTGTATCGTTTAATGGGCCAGCCAGCTGCCTATTCCGCATCTTAGTTCAGTACAGCATTAACCAAACCACATTCTAGCATCTAACAATCAGAGAGCGACGTCAGCTGTCCTTCGGAGAGGACTATTAGAATGTCTGTGTTTGCCCAGTTAGCGTCCACTCCTCCTCATCTGCTTCTAGTCAGCAGATTAAGCACAGAACGCCAAGACGCATTGATGCTTTGCAACAATACATTCTGCAACTGCAGTCACCACTTACGTGGTCCCCACGTCAGCACGTTTAAGCGTAAGCTATCCTAAAAGAAACTTCAGCTGTTCGACAGTTGAGAAAGTGGTTGATGCACTTATCCTAATCATGACAATGAAACCCTCATCGTACAGCCAATTGGTGCCTTAACTTGGCTTGTGGTGAGTGGGAAATCAAACACTCCCAAGACATTTGCGCCATGATAGGAGCAGTATCCCATCATTAGCGTCAGAAAAAGCTAAGTAGGGAGAGGTGAATGCTGAACCTACTGCAGTCTTTTACGAACTTGTTGGCACACCGCTACTGGCATTGCAGCCACAAATTGTACACAGAGGTACAGGTCGCTCTACCTGGAGGTTACTTATCCATTAATGTTGATCAAGACCACAAGCATGTGACCTCCGCATGATGATCGCCCCGCCACCAGAGAAGCAATGCTTGCACAGCCTGCTTACTTGGAAATATGCGAAAGGTAAGAAAGGGCTGGAGTGTCATCAACACAAATCAGTAGCGCTAAGGACATTTACGCAAAAAAGTCCTTTGAGGGTGTTCGCAGTTAGCTTGGACTGCCAGTTGGGTAGAGGAAGGTGGGACTGCCGACTGCTTCTCATCAATCGTTGGGGTGGTAGCTCACCTTTTGATGACTTGAGTGTTTAGCAAGCAGCTTTGAGGAAAATAACCAACCTCGTTCCATTCTCTAAAGACCTAAATTTTTGAAACCGATCCATCGCTGCAACAGCACTCTCTCGCTATCTTCTGGATACCTCAACGGACGGCTATATTATTGCGCACCGACCTTAGTTGAACAGGGCGAACCCCATCAGACCGATAAATCTGGATCTCTCACTGTCAATAACACGATCTTACATGGATCCAGTAAGGTAATGCTCAATTGGAGCAGTGCGATGAGCTTCACTCCCTCCCTACTTCGCCAATTATTACGCCGCCTCGTATGTCTGATAACGAAGGAACCTGATCCGAGGGAGCATCACCGGTGCTCAGTTGGAGTAGAGGTGAGACCGTGCAGACGCCATCAACAGAAGCTGCCGTCGGCCTCAGTGGACCAGGATGCAACTAGCTTTGCAACGCCATCTCTTTCTCATCAACTCACATTACCGGTGATGCTTGCATGACAACTGCATCCAGTCAACCTAAACTTGTTAAGGTCGGCCCATCTGCAGCAGCTATCCACACTAACAAATAGCATAATTGGGATGTGTAAAAATAAACTTACCTAACAAAATGCTTCAAATGGTAGCACTACAGCAATTAATACAAACTCAAATTTGGTAGCCCTTTTGTCCATTCATAACAATGATTCAATGTGAGAAATCGCCATCACCACACGAGGAGACGTTGAGCCAGCAGAAATGTCAGTCAAACCACCGCGTCGTCACCTTAGAGCAAAGCGTCAACTGTGGTCATGGAAACGATAATTAAAAACAAGAGATGATTTGTGTGATAAGAGTAACGCATTAACAAGCACAATTAATACAATTTTTGCGTGTATTAAATTTTGCGATGTGGAATTAGTGGGTTAGCGATGCCTCGCATAATGACAAATGCAACAACACATATCTTGGCGCAAATATTTTAAGCACCGGATTTATATATAACTGGGATTGTGATGTGCATACTTAGAGCTGCTTTTGCTACCAAAACGTGGTACTGTTGAAAGTGAATTATTTGATCTCACAATTATTATTTGACATCTTGCATTGGCCCGCTGATGTGAACATATCCTGGCTACTTACGGCAGGGTGGAAAGGATGGCGTGGAAACAATTTAGTGAATGAATCTACTCACCCATTTCCAGGCCTGTTCGCATTCGTTACCGGATCGTAGCAGTTATGTTGCGGTGTGGGAGGGATTACGCTTGCGAATCGTTGCCTGCGAGAGATAGTGCGTCGTGGTCATTGCTACGCAACGGTACGCTATTGTTTAGCCACTCCTTTGTGTTTATGCCCATTCGACGGCTGGCCAATCACTCTAGTTCGGTTTGTCATTGCACAATTTTGGCGATCTTATGCAGAGTGTGAGGCATTAGAATAAGATGGTAGCCGATGTTGAAAGGAGATGTAGTACATTGTTTGTTGGAACTACCGGTTGCGGCCAAGGTCACAGAAGTGGCCATACTGCCCTAGCTGCGTGGGCTGGCCTCCGCGCCATGCCAGCAGCCTATTTTCCACTGTCCGTTGAATATATGTGAATATGTATATTCTGCTACAGCATTCTGGCTCCTTTTGCCTTCGAGGAAGCCTCGGGACGCTACAGGAGAGGTAATGCGAGATGTGAGGTGGAAAGAGCACATCGGGAATGAGTATGCCCATTAAATTGCTATATTACGGGATGTCTGTCACATAGTCGGTAAGCTGGATCGCTGACAACCCTGTTCACTCATTTCTTACTAGAACTGGCACCGTTGATCAATATTTTTCAGTCCACCAATGCTCGCCTCATTACCATCTACCCCATCCTGCCCACATAGAAGGCGAAAAGAAGGTATTGACGTGTCGAAACTCTGTTAGCACGATACAATGATGCTATGGGGTGTGTGGGGTAGGGAGAGGGGGAAAAGAGACGAGGTGAATGATCCCTAACAACTTAAACAACAGAAGATGCGCCATCTTCCGGGTTGGTGTTTTGGCCCTAAAATAACCAATGGAAGAAGAGAAGAGTGAGGATGCAAAATGAGGAGGAGGAGAGTGTTTGAGTGCGGATAGCTTACGGGGGTGTTGAGCATTCCATTCTCGCCACCAGCGCTCAGCTAAAAGAAGGAACAAAACCATGCCGATGTGGCTAAAACCTGTAAGTTAAGTGGTTTAGAGTGGAAATAACGCTAATGCAACTGCTAGCTGCCCAAACATTGAAAGCAAGTCAGCTGAATGACGTATACTGAGTCTGCACGTAATCATGGACAAAGTGATTGAGCACAAAGGCATGAAGTAAGTCTTGAGCTAGAGCCGCTATGCAACTCCTACAAATTGGCTTGACCAGTACGCAGAGGAGGAGGAGGAGGAAGGAGAGAAGGGTGTGGGACTCACTTGGATCGGTGCCTAGACACACGGCCTCAGTGGCCGGTGCAACCTCCTCGTCACGAAGGGGAGGGATTGCAAAACTGGTTGCCTCCCGGTCCACTGAGGCCGGTGGCAGCCTTCGGTGGTGGCGCCCATAGGGTCTCACCTCAACTCCAACTGAGCGCTGGTGGCGCTCTCCCGTCTCGCCTTCCCTCCTTGTCACATCTACAAGGCAGCACATTTATTGGCGAAATGGACACACTTACAGTTGACAAGGGTTCCTAGCGATACTAACAATTACCCACAGGTAGGACCATGTGAGTAGGTTCAGCGCACTGCTCAAATTGAGCAGTGCGATGCTCACATACGCGAGCAGATACAGCGTAGAGCACTCCTTCTTCCGACAACATCGCGAGCAAATCACGGAAATATGAAACTGGCGACAATGCGCCTGACAACACATCGATCGTTGGATCGAAGACGGCAATTTGAAATGCACGTGACAGCGTGCAATAAGTGTATCAGAGTGGTCGCGAGTGACTGATAAACGTAAGGCTTTGTAAACGATCTAAACAAGGAGAGATTCGACGACCAAATAGCTGCAGTTAATGTAGACAGATTGAAGCATATTAAGTGCCATGCGGTGCAGAGAACTAAATACCACTCCGAGTCATGCTTCTCTGTGTCTGTCGTGTTGTTAGGCTTCGAGGGTGATCTGGATAATAAGAAAGCTGAAAGCAGAATTGAGGGGTCTTCGTGGACCATGTTCAATGGCAATTCAATAAGAGGAGTGAAGGAAAAAAGTCAGCGATAAAGTATGAGATGATGCAGTCATCGGTAAAAGGCGTTCCAGCAACTCATTTCCCTCTGTCTGTTGAATATATGCATTCCACTCTGATATTTGTCTTCGTTTGCCTTCAAGGGACACTTCGAACCCCACAATAAGGAGCTGGCTTGGAAGTGAGATTATGAGGAGAAGGAGGAGAAAGAGGAGGAGAGGGAGGAGGGACCGCATTGACAAACTTACAAGAGTGGGAGATTACGGGTGCGATTCTTAGCCCTAACATTATCTGTGGCTCAGTACACATGCATCATACTCCCTTAGCCTTCTCATGTCTCCTCACAAAGGAAATCAAAAAGTTTGCATCATTCCACACAAAAGGTAATCCTGTAAAGCTGTTGAGCGCTCTTGCCCCTATCATGATCAACTATCCCAGCAGAATCGAACCCGTTTTCACAATTGCATTCGGGTTAGTGGCAGATCAGGTAAGTTCAGACAATTAGCAGTCATGTCATGACAGCTGCCACACGAAGCAGAAGCTCACGTAGCACTCCACTAAACAATAAAAGTGTCAATGTGGTTGATGCTCAAATCAGGAAGTAATTGCAAATTTGGCTACTGTGCCACAGCGTCTACCTGTAGTGGGATGTGCAGACATCGCAACCGAAAATTGCCATCTGAAAACGTAGCTTACAACCGACCAACCAACAAGATGTTAAGCGGAATTTTGTACAAATGCGCATCTTGTGTAAAGGTGAACGACACCTGCAAGACCACGTGAGTAAGGTCAGTCCATTGCTCCAATTGAGCAACGCGTCTATTCGCTTTGAATATGAACTTTGCTACAAAACACATGCTTAAAGTAAATTAGAGGGTACAACTAGTTGATAAAATGGCATGGCTAGGTGTGATTCGAATTACTTTTACGATTTGCTGACAAACATTACAATATCGCTATTACGTATTCATTTTACTGACGTAAATTGCGAATAGCTATTAGTACTTTCGCAAAATTCGAAACTGATAGTATTTGTCGTAATTATGGTCTTATCAAAGATACATAAAAATTAAAAGCTTGTTTGTTTTAGCTGACAAAGTTTGAACTGATTAACCGGATTTGTGCGCGACTTGCGTAAGTGGTGCGCGTTTACGGGGATAATTTTTGTGGAGTAATGCGCCTTTATCCGCCGCCTAGTGTCAGCAACCCGGTGGGTATCGAGTATCTCTTTATTGGTTTTAGTTATTTAATTGTTGTGAGGTGCTTTAAATTCCGATTTGCTTCCTTTACACACATACTTGTTAGAGTAGACGCAAAGGCTTCTCAGTGTGATTGTTGACGGTTATTTGCCAACTGCAAGGTCTCCTCACGTGCATGTTTCGCTATGTAGATACAAATTTTGACTGTTTTAGCGGCTTTAGGTTGTTTGTGTTTTACTGACGTTTGGATTTGAGTAATGAGGCGTGATTTTGTGGAGAGGTGCTAAAACCCTACGAAGAGCTTGGCAACTACTTGTTTGGTGCTTTCTTGCGATTAGGCACCCAGTTTGTGAATGTGTGTCGATGTGTGCTTTTGCCTTCTTGACCAGTTTATTTGTTAGACCAACCGTCTCAGAAATAGGTGCAGTTGCTGCCACAGCTTTTTGTTTTCCATTTGCACTGTCTAATCGCGTTGAATTTTTTGCTGCAAAACACTTCTTTGGTTTGAGTACGATTGCTTTGGCTGTTTTTAAGGAGTTTGTTATTTTAGTACGAATGAGTTTTGATGAATGAGGTCCAATTTGATGAAGGGACTTGTGAGTTTGGTAAAGTAAACGAAAAAGTCTCATAATATGGCTGTTAGGACGTTTTGTTTTCCAACTACGACGCCTACTCACGTACACTTTTCGCTATATGAAACCTCGAGTGATAAGTTAATATTGTTTTTTGGAAACTTATAATTTGTTTGCTTTCTAATGGCGATAAATTTTGTTGGGAGGAGTACTAACGTTGCTGAGGATGTGGCAACTAATCATTATTACTTTCTTGCTAATAAGTATTCACTATATTTACAAATGTTATTGTGCATTTTTTTAGCTCGTTTTCGTGGTAGAATAGACACAGAAGAAGATGAAGATGAGGCTGCAGCAGTAATGGGTGTGAATCTCGCCTTCGCTATCACTTCGCATATTTCTCAGGTAAAATCAAATTGTGCTAAATGAGTTGTTGCTGTCCTTTTTTGTGTGCAGCGGTGGAATCAATGTGCGTTCATATGTTGGGTGGGAAAGTGCTGTTCTCCTTTACCTGGGTTGTTTGTTGTGTTGATGTGATTATTGCTGTGAAACATGTTGTGTAGAGGGCCTTGGTGATGGCTTAATCGTAGGTTGCATAAGTTGGTGTCTCTGAGTGAGGTGAACGCAGCAGTGGGAAGCTTGGGCATCACTACGCAGACCGTACTTTGTAGCAGTCTTAAGTGCTTGCTTGTTAATGCGTTTCTTGTTTTCCTATCAGTAGTTATGTTTGTGAATGTCAGCCTTGCAGCGCATTGAAGCCTCACACATCGGTCGTTCCATTGTTTGGCTTTTTCCTTTTCAGATGCTACAAACTTACCTTGGTGGTTGCGATGGTGAAGTAACATCTGATGAGTGTGTGGAATGATAGGTAATGCAAGATTTTGGAGTGATTCGCGGTGGCGGTCGCGGCGGGGGCGTCCCTGTCTGGGTTGTGTGATGCGACTCTTGGTATGGACGACAGGGTCTACTACTGTTATTATGTCTCCGTCTCTTTGTTTTCGCGGGCATGGGTGGCTGCGTGGCGGAGAAGGAGGGGAGAGGCTGGGGGAGCTGTGCCGTGGGTGTGTGAAAGCGTGAAGGAGACGTTCTCTTAAGACGACGACAACGACAACAAATAAAAGCGCTATGGGCCAGAGTTCACTGGTGGCAATTGCGGCATTATTTTGCTTCCGAAGGTACGGAAATGTATTTGCTGTGGGAGGGTGGGGGTTAATTTGTTGCTGACTGTATAGGTGATGAGTAGTGGTGCATCATCTCAGAGGAGGTAAGTAGTGGAGTAGGTCTCCACTGTTGGGTGTGTTGGGCTCGAACTGTTGGGTGGGAGGCGAAGGGCGGGTGTCGTGCTACTCCCACCATTACTGCGACTTAGTTTTAGGCGTAAGAATGGATGGAAAAGGATTTGAAAAGGAGGGGTGGAAAAGACGCCGCGGGGAACATTTAGGGTCGAAAGCTGAGGCGGTTTCCGGTTTCACTCGGACTAATTACTATCGGGGTTTGGGTGATGGGTGGTTGGTGCGCTGTGGCATGGCGCTTGGGTGGATTCGTGGCGGTCCCTCGTGTCGGCATGCGGGTTGGGTGTGCCCTTGCTGATCTGTGCTTTGCTTTTAGAAGGAGAGCGAGGAAGCATTGCCATCTTACAGCGCTTTCTCAATGCTTAAGGCGCAACGCTTGCGGAATATCTGGAGGATGGGGAGATGGTGGGTACTGCGCGACACATCGACGGTTGGTGGTTGCGGTTGTACGGACTCGATCTCCTCCGCTGGTGCCATTGCTGTTACTGCGTATGCGCGAACATCACCGACGAAGACAACCGTTCCTTCATCCAACGATTTCCGTCGCAACAACAGTTTCGTAAGTCCTTTACATTCATTGGCTGTTATTAATGGCGTCTCGCCTTTCTTTGACACGTGGCGGCACAAGAGCTTCAAGTTATTACAGATTCACAGCCGATAATGTGTTTTGTGTAGGTGTACAAGCGAATCATCCATATCAGGTTTCGTGCCTTTCTTGGATTTATGCAGTCTCTATGCAGTTAACCTGCTCCTTGAAACGCAATCACTGTGTTGACTTATGCACGTAAACAAAACCAAACCAAAAATGATGTGTTTGTAGCAGGTTATATCAATGTTTGTTCAAAATACGGGTTGTTTTGCGCGAAAACACGACTGGTAAGGTATTGTTTTTACAGTTGTCAGGTTCCTTGTATCCTGAAAAGGTAGAAAATGTTGGAGGACACTTTTGAAAGACTGTTGCCTTCACTTCAAAAGTCGTTGGAAGAGGAAGTGTGGCGATTAGGTGCTGTTCAGAGCTATTGAATTTGGACGATGATTTGAAATTTGCATATTTCGTAGTCTTTGACGAAGACTGTTTCAGCGACTGGTCTGGTACAATCAAGGAAGTTGTGACTATGGCAGTGAAGGGAACAAATTATCTAGCAGAAATGTGAAAATGTGTCTGAATTGGCTCCATCCGAGTGTGTGACTAAGGTGGCTCTGATTAGAGCCAGTGCTTAAGTAATGCTGTAGCCTCGATTTTCTAAATTGGGTTTCTTGGTGAAAAAGTGGTTGGAATAATGTAAAGGTAGGAAGACGGAAATGTCAATCATGAAATAATATTTTGTGTTCGTTAATGCGGACTTACAAAGGGTAGTGGTGGGGACGCAGGATTGGTTGGAATGAGCCTCCCTTTTGGGTGTTGTACAGATGTGGAAGAGGATGGGAAAGTAGTGATGTGTTTGAAGTGATGGAAATGGCGTCTTTTGCACTTGTAGCGAGCCAGGCGGCATGAATGTGTCACGGATTGGCCTCGTGGACACATTGAGGTGAATGCTGGAACCAATTGTGGGCCCGTACGGGCGGTGGTGGTGATGGTAGTGCCGGGGATGGATCCTTCCTCAACGATCTATGGCTTCAATGAGCAGTCTTGAGGCGTTGTTTACTGACTCACACCCACCCACCTATCAATTCACCCGCCAGCCTATGCTCTGCCCGATGTCGTGGAGGGCATAGGATGTTTGGAAGAGGTGGTTGGAAGTACCCTCCCGTGTGTGCAGAAAACCACGCGTGAACTTGTTCCCCTTCCCTTTCCCTCCCTAGCCCTCTTCTGCCCTCCTGTCTTCCTTTCCCTTCTGCCGCCAACGCCGCTGCTGCTTCTGCTCCTTATGGTAATGTGAATACGTTAGCTATCATTATTGCTGCTACCATTGGTAATACTCAACTATTGCTACTGTTGCAATCAGTAAAGGCGCCTTTCTTCCTTTGGAACATGCAGGATGTGTTGGATATTTAGGAGTAGGTTAGGGACACTACGCCGACTTTTAGTGATCATTTATTTACCCATTCCTGATTTATTAATTCATTCCTGCCCGATTGTACACATTGAAGAAGTTGTGAAGAAGTTGACTGGGCATTTGGCACCCTGCGTCATTGCTGGTGACATGGGCTGACGCAGTTGAGCTCTTGTCTGATGGCACCACTGAAAATATTATCCATTGCTCCTTTGAGGCGGTGCATCAGGCATAAAACAGTTGTTTGTGCGTCTACTCTCCTCCACTCATTCTCCACCATTTGGTGTGAGTTGGTATCTCTGCAGGTGGTCACGTGTAAGAACTCTCGGTCGACGAACGGGGGTCGCCAGTTCAATCATGGAAGAACAATTGCTGACCGAAAGTGCCCACAACAACCTCTGGAAGTGCATCGAAATGGAGATCGGTTAAGCAAGCGTATTTGACGCAGTTGAAATCAGCGCCCTGAGGTAGCATCAACCGCAAAGATGGAGCCAGCTTACCACCACCACCGGGACCGTCTCTGAAAGGACAGCTGAGAAATGTCACTACATAATTAGAATGAGTAGAACCTTGATTACGGGTTCATTATAACATGCATACATGAGAGTTCTTCCAGAATTCCAGACAATGGTCCTCCATAGCCTAGAATTATATTGTTCGTATGTGACCATCTAACACTCGTTTTCTAATCAGTCGAGCTGCTGTGCAAAAAATAAAATAACTATTTCTATGACAGGTCTATCCTACAATTTCTCCATTGGCTACCACTCAGCCAATCAGATGTTCCAGAAGTCTTTTAACGGTCAACAAGAAATCTGACCAATTAAAAGAAACGGAACATGTAATTAGACTTTCCTTGACATAAATCCGATGTTTGCTTGCAGCTATGTAGGCTGGTTTGTGGACATAAAACCTCCTGGAACTCGTCACTTTCCATTGGTTATTGACCAGCGAATCAGATGGCGTTTAGCCGAGGAGAGATTTACGGTCGCCTTAGGGGATACCTGGATCGGCATTTTGGGGTCTGCGTCAAATCATCCTATTTCTAATCTTGCAACAAATACACAATATCATTGTTGTAAGTCGACAGAGCAACCCAATTCACGGTAAATGAGGTCTGGGTACGATTTTGTATCAAGCACTAAGTTACCTTGCGTCGCAAGGGATTGTCCTGACCACTGCCTATTCAATATCGAAACAGAAGCTAAGTTTGACAAGCGCAAAGCCACTTAAATAAGCATTTTGCTATTCTTTTGCGATTTTTAATAAGACTTTATCTGACGTTACCCAAGCTAGCTTCTTTTGAGCTGTAAAACGTAGTCTTCATGAGTTCTTCCCTGCCCCGTGGAGGTACATACGTAACTGTGTAAATGAAACGCTGGAGCCAATGACAAATCATTGCGTTTCCACTTGTGAGGGTCATAGCACTCCTCAGAATGTGAAAATTTAAGCACCTTGCAACATGCCGAGACTCCCTTGAAGGCAAAAGAGGGCGCATTACTATGGCAGAATATGCATATTCAATAAACAGAGGGCACGAGGATGCTGGCATGTCACAGAGGCCAGGTTACGCTACTAGGGCAACATGGCCATCCAAGTTAGGGTACCGAAACCGAAAGTCAAGCAAACAAAGTATTACACACTCGTTCCTCAAGGCGTGTGTGTGAACTGGAACACCCCACCTGGACCCGGCGCGAGTATTGTTGCCCACTTTATTGCTTACACATTTGACACTGAGGTGTGGAAGCAGTATTTTCTCCCCTCCCTCTTATAATCTAAAGCCAAATCAAACCACTTCTGTCGCCGTTTGTGCACGCATTGGTGAGAAAGAATCTGGCGACGGAGAGCACCTTGGTGCCTACACCAGCTTTGGAGCGCGATGAGTCCTCTATGCTCGTTTTTGCTGAAAGCTGAACCACCACTACTACCACTACTACTACTGCCTAGGACTAGCCATATCCACTAGAATCAATTCTGCAACGCTGCCCATGTATCGTAACCGCTACTACTAATTAAGTTCGCAGACTCATTAGTAGTAGTACTGCCTGGCACTAAATAAACCACTGCCGAGAGTTGGACAGACGCTCCTCAATGTGAGCAGTTACCAGTTAGTTGGCGCGTAGAATTCGACACTAATTATTGCTATTATAATGGGGCAAATTTATGGTTGTATCAAATGGGGGAGGAGAAAGCGTTTGTCACGACTGGGAGAAGCCCCTCAACGACGAGCAGACCTGCCCAGACTTCTACTGCAGTAACCACGACTGGCGGTGACTCGACCTGCGCTGCTTTGGTCATTGCAACTCTACTAGCTTTCGTGGCTGCTATGCTTTCGTGACTTTTCCCGTGGGTCCGTACATCCAATCACCAAGCGCCTCAGCTACTATGACTAGTGCAGCCCCCTATTTGCGTTCATCAAAAGGGCTGTTTATTTTCTATTGCAGATTTCATTGAATACGAAAGATAGTTAAATCGACAATCATCTATCCATGCAATGCCTTTACTTCCACTAAAGTGTGCAACTGCTGCAAACAAATGTTAAATGGCAACGGACTAAAGATGTTAGCATTTGCATTCGTCTTCATCGACACTGAAAGGGGTTTACCCCTGTGAGGTGGGTAATCGGAATTCACTAAAATGCAATGATGCTTATCTTAGGAGGGAATGAAAGACAACGCTGTGATGCTGGGTGTGCCCTCAAATCCTCAGTGAAAGACGCTACTGTTTCGAGCTAAACATCTAGCCACGTAGACGAGCACCACCTCTACGTATGTTTGCTTGAGGTGTCGGACATGGACATGACGTCTTACTAGCCTATTCACCAATTAGTCAGTGCGCTCGTTTGCTTGCATGGGAAGGCAGGCGTGTGGACGACTCATGACTGAAGTAGCTAGACTGTGAGAAGCAGGGCACTGTCATTTTATTCCTCCACATAGGTGCTCAATTAGCTCAAATTGAAACCTATGCGCCCAGCTACCATCTGAGCACTCAATAGCACTTGCATTTAAAGCACTCATGCTACTCATCCTTACCTCTCTTGAGTACTCGTTAGCATTCATGCTCCGGCCCATTCAGCTGCTCAACTACCTCGTTAACAGTCTATTTTAAATAAGAGTAGGATAGGAGCAGCAACGCACAGCAGTAGACTCTCCTATGAGGCTAACACAAGCAACCAATTCATAGCAAATGGAATCATTGTGTGATTATGTCTTCTTTGTACTTCTCGTCAAGCATGCTGCGCTGACTGACGCATCAGGATTCGAAAAGGCCATGTTGATTACAGCCTTCACATTGTCATCACATGCTTCTAGCGCTCATTTCGCCTACACATGAAGAATAATAAGCACACTCTAGTGGTGAGCAGGAGCCTTCTCACGCGGTAGTTTGTGCACGGCTCTCCCGTGTACTTCAGTAGGCAGACGTTAGAAGCACGTACATGCACTACTGAAGTAACGCAAGCAGCACCAGAACACATAGATCCTAGATGCCTTCTATGGCTGGCAATCGTTTCCTTCACGTAGGCTCTCAATGATGGCCAAAGAGGCGTGGCAGTAAAACGATATTATTGTGGGATCAGTAGACCTGTGATGGAATCTTCTGGGTAAGGAAGCAGGGGAGGAATGCAACTCACAAGACCCTCCTTAATATCCATTTCAAGCAGTGGCAAAGGCATCCAAGTGCTCCATCAGCTAGTTCGACGCTGCCTCCGTGTTCGAGATGGTTGTTAGACGAACACGCTGATAGGCGTTGCGTGTAAAGCCCACTCCTTGACAGCTACAATTGTTGGTGATTGGTTTCACCTAGCAGATACGATTAAAGCAAATCAAGTTCTAAAGACTACAACCAAATACGGCTCATGACTCATTGCTGTGACTCTTAAAGATAAATAGGAGGATGTCGTCTTCGATTTAATTGTAAGCCTAAAGGAAGGTGCTTAGTAGAGTAGAAGAGGGAAGCGCCATCACTTCGATGAACGAGGAATGAAAAGGCACATCAAAACCAAATGCCGCTAGCACAATTAGTTCAGCAAAAATGAACCAAACAAGATCTTTGAGATACCTAGCAATCAATAGGTAGCAAAAATATCATAAGCCATTTATTTTCTGACCCAGGACTGATTGCTTTTAACTCAAAAACTAGTATGAGGACCGACGCAAAAAATCACTCATCACCGGTGCTATAAACGAAACTCAAAATACATAAACAATTAAATTCCATATTATTTAATTACGCATTTGAGTACAAAGGTCTTTTTCATCACCTAAGAGATGGTTTACATTTTAGATGCATGAGAATTTGCTAGTTCTGCCCCAACTGGTGGTCCTCCTCTCACAACTTGTGGTAGCATAATACGATCGCTTTTAGCGTTTTTAGAAGCAACTTATAATCCTTTTATACAAAAGCAGGAAAGTTAGATAAAAAAATGTGTGACGCTGGCCTCTAAGTGATTTCGAATTCATGCAAGCACCAGTAGAAACAGAATCATCTTTGGAAATTAGCAAGTGGCAGTATCTGCTCAAATGACTCGTTAGTAGCATGTGCTATCCACAACTCAAATAGTACGCTTTCCAATGTAAGTTTAAATGGCTTATAAAATTAAACAGCCTATCAGAGAAGCGACCACATAAAGCCGCTGCCAACAAACGCTAAGCACAACATCCTCACCGAATCAAAGCCCACGGGCAGCACCCAGAGCGGAAAGGGCTAGCTACCATCCACATTGTGCGCGTCCATCCACAGGAGAAATTGGGTCTAACTACTTAGCCACATTCAACTTTTGTAGTAGCCAAGGCCGACCCAGAGAGAGCTTGAGCATCTGCATGCTTTGGATGTGGGGAAAGGTGACCAAGCGACAGGAACGAAGCACCATCGTCCATTCACCGAGCGGATCAGAAACCTGAGAAATGAAACCTCGCACTGCACCTGCGCCGAATAAGTCGCGATGTAGACCTGCTCAAATAAAATAATAGTGCATAACATTTGCCAGCAATCGGCTCCTCCCAGCACTGACATTAGACCCTTCCCCATTCAAAGACGCCTTTGTCTTCTCTGCTTCCATCTTGCCTTTTCTATGAACAGTAACCTCGTTCGTGTTTGTTGCTCCCTTTAGCGAATTCAGCAGGTAGAGAACTGTCCCCTCTCGTTCCTTGTATTGGACATGTTAGGCAGAGGTTGTTGAACCCAAAGTACAACGAGGAATATAATCGGGCAGGATGCTTGAAAGGACTAATGGACGAGATGGTGTGCTGAAGTAGTTGAGGAAAATGTAATAACTGAATGGCTGCTGTGGCTAGGCGTACAAATCAATGGGTAAAAGAAGAAGAAAAGAATTGAACGGATGATGTACGAGTAGCATGTGGATGGATGGATTGATGGCCGGTTGAAAGAAGGTCCACGTAAATGCAAAGATAAGCCAACCATAGAACGCATGCTTCGTAAATGATTGGAATGTTTGGTGCGTGCATGAATGCAGCCGAGATGGATGAGTGCAGATGCTCAACTTCGCTCTGGAGCAGATCTGACCCCCGCAAAAGTTGGATGTGGCCAATTAGCTAGACCTAAACTCTCCTGTGGGTGAACGTGCACAAATAAATGTCGGTTAGACCCTTCTGTTCGTACGTAGTGTCGGCCACCTTCAACATGACGAGGAGTTTAGTTGGTGGGTGGTAGCTATCCGTAGTCGATTTCCTGGCATACTGCGATAGGTTCGGCGTTCGTCCCATCCGACTTGACCATCGCTTTCTGAGACCGAGTAGCATAAATGTAGGTGGGCGGCATTCTCCATTACTAGTCGCATGAGTAACGAGGTAGCTTGATAAGGATGAAGAACGTAAGAGAAGACCTGGTGCTGTCACCACTTCGTCGTCGCCTTTGTGACAGATGCTGCTGCGAGGAGGCAGAGATACATGCACACGCGCCGCTCTGCTGACACGAACGGCCTGATCATCCAATGCACTACATCATCCACTAATAGATGCAGACCACGAGCGGCTTCGTCAAGTAGGCACATTTGTAATATTTATACGCTGGACTAAGTAGTTCTCAAGGCTAGACGAAGAGTGTTCGACGAATACGATTCTTTACACAGAACTGGCATCATTTGTGCCTTCAAAGGAGAAAAGGACTCGCTCTGCCTGCCCTCACTCTATCGTAATGAGGGAGGAAAGTCAAGTGTCACACCGCTCAAAAATTTGTTAAAAAAGAATATGAACGAAAGACAACAATCTAGCTACTCCATTCGCAGGTGGTGCAAGCTTTACGGCCCATCTAAGTTAGCAAGGAAGGACATTCGTGTGATAAGCTGGGAAGATCACCGACTTCTTACCCACCCACCTACCTATCTGCGTTGGGTGCACTATCCACCCGCGTATGGAGACTATCATCCTGCGTAGATCCTAATGTCGAATCGACTGAGGCTTCTGGTGACAAACGTGTCCAGATGGGTGTCTCAGGGAGAGAAATTGCGAGCAGTTTCAACCTCCGGCTTTTGGACTTTAGGTGTCGATTGGGCTGGCCCACACGCGATCTCTTGACATGTTTGACGATGTAGGGATTCCAAGGAGAAAATCGGCATACGCCATCCATATTTCCCCTGCTACCAATGCTTGTGCCATTGCCTTCTACCTGGTACTGCCCACAAGAAAGGTGACATGACAGGGTGTGGCAAAGTGAGAGGAGAGAGGGGCGGAAAGGAGATCGACTCCTAACCAAGGAAACAGCCTTGTGATTTCATGTGCACCCACTTTGTAATATTGTACATTTTCTGTGATTTAGCATGCTTAATACAGGTCCAGAGAGTTGAACATCTACTGTGGCCTCCGTGCTGTGAGGCTTTGTAGAAGATCCAGGCAAAGTGAGAATTATAAGCCTAATTTGAGGATCCCTGTGGATCATATCCAAGGTTAATGCAATAAAGAGACCAATTAGCAATGATAATGTTATGAAATGTGTTGGCTTGAAGGCAGAATGAGAAAGATGAGGAGAGAGATTGGCGCCTACAGTAGGGTAATCGTCCAGTTGGAAGATTAGGATTGAGTTTTGTGGATTAAATTAATCTGTAGCTTAGTGAACCCATCTCTTAGTCTTGTAGCCTCCTCCTACCTCCTGATTAGAGGAATAAAAGGCCAAGTAAATGGATCACATTTTAATATTTGAATTCAACATGCTGACAGGTCATGTTAGGTTAGTTAAGCAGGACAATGCCCATAACTTCAAGAAGGAAAGTTTTCATGTTCTTCAGAGGAATCGAGGAGCTCGAGTGGATTGTCGAGCTCTGCAACACACCTACTACGTCTAAGTGGCAATGATGAATGACGGTTGGGCTTATTCCCAAGTGCTCTACACTTGGTGCATTTCAGTGACAACTCTCTAGCCACAGGTACCACGCAGTCACAGGATGATGCTTTACCTCAGGGACCCAGTACAGTTCTGTTAGTCCCCGTTTATTTTACCTAATCAGCTAATGGTGCAACACCTATCATGAAAGTTGGCTTAAAATTGAAAAATATGCCTACGAAAGCTTGGTTTTATTTGAAGTAAGGCATGGACTGCATTACTAACCTGCTAGAGTGTCCAAGTAGAGTTAACAGAATAAATTGTGAGCTTAAAATAAATGCAGTTCCTAAGTGTGCTATGGCAGTCATTTAAATCACCTTGCAGTGACTTCCCTCTGGATGAACGCCGACCCATCTAGTGAGAGAAGCCATGGCAAGTCGCCTGCGTGTATCCGAGGCTGACGAGCAAACTAGCCTTTTATTCACCTAGCCAGAGAACTGGCCAACTAACCATGGAATGCGCAAATACCAGTTGGACTGTTTGTCTACCTGTCATTAAGTCAGCTAGCTAGTATTTAGCAAGCTGGCATCCTTGTCAACTCAAATATCACCCAGTTCGGCCCCAGCTACTGCATCAATGTTAAGCAGTCTAAGAGATTTCCCAACTGATGCTCAAAACTCCACAATTAATATGTTTGGAAGGTGTATTTACATAATGTGCGGACCACTTGATGAGACATTGATAAATCAGAAACATGGACGAAGCAAAGGATTTTTGACGGACGTGAACTAAGAAACGAAATGCAGTCTCTTTACGTACTGTTAGGTTCATTGATGGAATCGTTGCCCACTTTAACTCACAGTAACCTTGAAACGCTCTTTGATGGCGTGCACGGAGGTGTAAATCGCTCATTGGTGTCTTTATTGCTGTGGGGTGGAGCACGGATGCCACTTGTATCTGTTCTGAAGAGACACCTGCCGGAAATAGGAAGACGATGGCATCGATGAACGCTAGAGGTGTTTGCAATTCCGCCGAATATCAAGTCTGCTGTCAACCACTCAGAGGTCAAGAGCAATCAGTTACTAGTCGGATTGACCACCGCATCAGCCATCAATGGCCACAGACCTGTATCTTTACTTTAGCAAATTTCCAAGTAAGCAGGTTGTGCAAGCACTGCTTCTTTTTGGTTGGAACATCATGTTGCGGTCGCTACAATCGCAAAGAACTAGCTTCCAGGCAGAGCGAGTTGTTACGGTGTGAAATTCCTGGCTGTAAATTCAGCAGCGGTGCGCCAACGCATCCGCATGAGTGCGATGGAGTGTGTGCATGCAGGCAACTTTCTCCATCACTGGTAATGTCATGAACGAGGTAGAGTGATGAAGGTTAAGCACAATTATAGAGGGACTATTTTCATCGCTGCATCGCTTTGTCCCTTTAATGAGTGCCGCTCTAATTAGCCGAAGATGGAGACACACACGTCGGCCTGCCAATTTGTACGGCCAGATTGACCACCGCATAATCCACCAACGTTGATGTTGCTTTAGCCGCGTCTTTGCATTGGCTCCTTTGCAGTATACATTTTTTGGATTAAATAATCATCTTGGTTGAATGAGACGCGTTTGGTAAACACAGGATCCCATGAGGAGATGCTTAAAGTTGGCATAGGCGGGTGCCACCTCTCCGTGGGTTCGTTTGAGTTGTCGGTAATAGATGATTTCTCTGCAATGAAGTCATATCGTCTTCCGCTCCCACGATTAATGGGCTAGCTGTTTAGCACTTTTGGCATCGGTGGCATAACAATGTTGTCCATCTTTCATTCACTCAGTTTATCGAAAATGAACTCGCTTGTTGGCCTGCATGGACAGGCAGCTGTGCGATACTCGTGACAGGAGAAGATAGATTGTGGTCCTTCATTTAATTTCGTTCTCCAATCAATTTACTTCAATATGCCGCAGGTTCCTTGCTACTCCCTTCCTCCTTGGCTTTGTTTCCTTGAGACGAGTAGGGTGAGAGAAAGTGGCGAGTACTCTTAATTGCTGGTGATGCAGTGAGCGAAGCAGATTGATGAGGGTCATGCTGCCTTAGGGAGTCCATATCGCCCTTGAAGGAGGATGACGACGCTTTCGTAGTGAAAAGCGTGTTCGCCGATCGCTTCTCGGCTAGCAATGATGAATACTCAGCCAAGCATATACACAGCGAATATGCCGACATGAGAGGGCGCCTGGGCATCCGTCCCCATTAGTTAGTGATGAAATAGTAGATCCTCACCACCGTGTTCCTTTTACTGGGTCGACAACGGAGGAGATGGACACCGACCTGCATTTGGTCGACTCATTCCTAGGAAATGATGGTCAAGTGGGAAAGATGAACGCAAAACCTGCCACACACCACAACAGATATGTTGGTACACTGCCGCTGACTTTGCAGCTGGAATGTGCACAGGAAGGAGTAGCCTCACTCTATCGTTCACACTTGGCCCAGCCACTAAGCAGGCCATGTCTGCACAACTAATCTATTTAAGCAGACAGGTGTGCAGTGCCTGTTCAAAGTGTGTGGTAGATTTGCATTCATCTATTCCTTCTCGACTTCACTTCCAGCGCTTGCTGTTTCTCTCCTGGCCATAAATTCTTTGGTGGTGCTTTTCATCATTGGTGACGAAGTTGAGCGTACTGGCTAAGGTGTGAAGGCCCAGTAAACTGGGTCTGCTAGAATGACAGAGCCACTGCACGAGAAGGTAGCCTTTCGGAGGTGTTTGGATCGTTCTTCCAAATGCAGTTAACACGGAATGCCTTTTGGAAAGAGGTCGGTTGGATTGTCATTATAACTCTCCACTCCTCCTTCCCAATTTAATGATAATTTCACCTTAGCACGGAGAAGAAAATCAGTTCTGTTCTGCCTATTGCACAAATTATCATACAAAACGTCAAATAAATACCATTAAGGCCTTGACTTATTCCTGATGGGTTATGACCTACTCCGGGTACTTACCAACAATAGGTATGTACCGACGAATTCTCCCAACACCATTGTATAGACGAGAAGGTAGCAAAGTGAGCGAATAAGGAGTCGAAGGAGATGGAGAAGGTGAATGATGTAAAGATATTGGCATGTGATACTTAATTCGAGGAGCCTTAATGGTTCTACAGGGCGTCAGTCTTGTTGATACTTTGGCATTAAGCAAGGAACTTTATTACTGCTAAGCCCTTGGGTCGGATGGAAGAAATGGGAAACGTGCCTACCGTAGTTAGCCAGCTTACACCGAAAAGCTTTATCATCCCAAATGGAAATGGGATAATAATCGCCTTCAAATTGTTTGATGCATTGTCCCATGGAAGAGTACTTGCCGAGTTACCAGTTCCTCGTCCCTTTGCCCTCGCATGGTACCCACGCACCGCACCCAGTCTTCCATGTATGTCCTCCAGGTATAAAACCACACTGCCTGCTTGCATCCTGGGTAAATGCATAGTCTACATTTAAGAGCAGTTTTGTAATGCACCTCTTCTCCTCACTTCAAGCCCTTCAGCCCTGGCGCAATCATCGCCGCAAATCACCACCCTTTCTCGAAAGTCCAATAAGTGGCAGAAGGAAAGAATAGAGTAAGCGTGTTCCTAACTGGTGTCCCAGAGAGAAGTGTTAAAATGCCTATGTTTGCTCATTTATGCCACACTGCTCGATGACAAGCTGACTAGCAGTTTGATTAGTTAGTCATGGGAGATCGTCTAAATTAATCCCTCTTTTAGAGATGATAGTCGCATGACCAAGGTGAGCTGTCTGGAACTTTCACCCACCATCGCCATGGTTGTCGGTAATGGTTGGGCTTAACTCTACCAAGTTCTCGAATAATATCTTCGAAGCAACCAAAGTGGGTCGCCGGTGTAAATGCCTCCACGCGCATTAGTTGAGACACATTCAAACTACGAATGACGGAACCGTTTCTCATGTTGATCTGAGTAGGATGCTTCGCGTTGAATATGACACGGATAATGAGTCACAATCACGCGATCTTCTTCCTCCTTCAACCCTTTAGACCTGCAATCTTCTCCTCTTTACGGCATGCACATGCTTAAACAAAACGTATACGTAGCAAGTGTGCCAGGAGGTAAGCGACGACATTGGTTGGTTGGATGTTTGCTACTAGTCATTTCATGGGACTACAAGTGATAGAGCTCTATGAAGACTTTGAATTGTAAAGTTAGAGTGTCCCTCTTTTCGGTACTTCTCGCTTATTGACGCCTATGTGGCTAAATTCACATTCAGGCTTCTGGATTGGAGGACCAATGAGATCTGTGAGGCGTGATAAGCTTTACAGCCAATTAAACTTGAGTCTACCTGACCAATAGAGACTCTGTTTTCTGCATTGTCCTTGTTCTGATTAGTCATTGCATTGCAGCTCCTGCTTCAGCTCATGCTGCAGTTGATCAAGAATTCCTTGCCTGCTGGTGGTGAAAGTAAAATGCTCGCGTTCCAACACTCTTTGCCTCACATTTTATTCCCCACCTGCACATCCTTTTCCTCCACCTTCTCCTCCTCCACCAAATCATTGCCGTCATTTTCTGATGGTCCCTCTGCCCTGCACCTGATTCTTGTGGAGCCAAGGCGCTGATCCAGAATCAAACAGAGCTGTGAAGGACCCCAGCTGATCTTTTTGCTGTTTTCGTGGTTAAGAGCCGACTCCTCAAACAGCTCTTTCTCTCCACACTCCTTTTCTCCTCGTCCTCGAGGTTGATTTAAATGAAGTTCGATGCTACACCAAAGGCTTTGTTGTCCCCCATTTAAGCCAAATCGGACAAAGGGTAATGTAACATCGTCAGTGAATAAGGAGGGACGTACGTCGGCTGTACCTGGTTAACGTGTAGCTACCGTCATACCCAATGTCGGGTAGCTGGTCCGCTAGTCGACAAGAAACGCCGATTCAACTGACTGCAAGTACAAGAGACAACAACAAAAGGGATGTTTGTGCACAAAAATGGGCAACATTGACCATATTAGGACTTCATTTTACGCTCATAAAGGGTGAAACGAGAGAGTTAAAACTGATGTAATGCCCTTGGAGTGATTTCGGATAATGAAACATAAGCTCGACACGTCAAATGAGTCACACTTGCTGCTAGAATCGTGGTGCAGGCTAGATCTCTAGATGCTCGTTGATCTACGAAGAAAGAGAGATATAGTGACAAGAGGATAATGTGATTAACTGTTGCGTTCAAGGCATCCATGGAAGCGGATATCAGCATAAATAACAATGCCGCCCCTCAGAATTCCCTGCACTGCTAACCTCTACCGCAGTGGATTTCCCTAACCAACAACCAACTTAGCGGCTCTATAACTGACTAACAAACGAAACAGACCAACAAGTTACCAAGCGTATAAAAGACAAATTTTGTGGTTAGGAGACACTGCCATTCAACACGGAGCTACTAGCTCACGGAATCACAAACAAACTGCACCAACCAGTTAGCGATCCATATAAAACCAAA